>PVJA010044891.1:0-15923 GCA_004027025.1 Myocastor coypus | reverse complement strand
CCAGGGAAGTAAAGAACATTTTCAAAACAAAAATAGAAGAAATATTAACTTTTTCAAACAAGCAAAACATTATTTAGTCATCCAGTCACATCTAATGGAGCTCTATCTTCAGAACCTTTGGTTTCCTCGGTAAAATTCTAAGATGGCACGGACTGTGCTCTGCTTGTTTCTCTCCCTGTCCACAGAAACTTTCCACATGCAAGTGGGGGGGGGGCTCTGCTTTCCCATGACCACTGCCATCACCACAACCCATGCTCAGAAGTAACACTGAGCTGTGCTATGGGGGATTCAGATATTATGAGCTGGTTACTCACTGATTCTGAGCGCAGGCTGCAGGTAACTGACTGGCCCCCGTTCTGGAAAAGAAGAGAAATGCACAGGTTACATCACATGCAAAGGTGTCTGCACGGCTTTCTACACAAAGATGCCAGAATACCTCTCATACTTGTTTGTAACCAGGCAGATCAGGGGGATGGGGAACATCATAAAGTGCATCTCTTCTGTCTCGGGACAGATCAATGGAGGAGTCACAAATCTGTTTTCACCTTTATACTTTGCCAGATAAAAGGCAGTTCATGCCTGTGCTTTCTAGGTGAAGCACAGAAGGCACAGAAGGTAGAGGAGGTGGGGGTAGTGTTATGGTTTATGTCTAGTTGTCCCCCCAAAGCCTCATGGAGTCATTGGGCGGGAACTTCTAGAGTTTGAGACTTGATCCATGATCCCTGGGATTATGGGTTTTAGTACTGATGGGATTATGGGTGGAAGTACTTCTGGATTATGGGTGTAGCCTAGGGCGGGAGCTAAGGCGGAGAGCCTGAATGTAATATAAGGAGAGACAGAGAGAGACTGGAGCTCGAGCTGGTGCTGCTGCTCTGCTGCCCTGATTGACTGGCTTCCTCTGCTGCCATTTTGTTGCTGTTCTGCCTCCATGAACTGGATGCTCTCAACCCTGCTCCACTCAGCCTTGGGCCAGCCAAATATGGACTGAAACCTCTACAAACTGTGAGCTAAATAAACCTTTCCTTCCTTCATTTTGAGTGTCGGGTGTTGTAACTAACACAGGTAGCAAAATGACAACCAGAGAGAAGGTGAATTTTCCTGCTGCTTCATGCTCTGTCCTGATGGATAACAGCACGTTAGACTACAATTACATTTTGCACTGAAATATTGGTATACAATTGAGTACTTAAATGTCCGTGGGTAGCATCAGTTCTCAGGAGGGCCAGCTATGTGCATCTCCTGAGGCTGATGCGCAGTAGGCCCCTCTGGGATGCTTTAGTTGGGAAACCTCGGAAGAGTGTGTGAACTCAATCCAGAATGAAAGAAGAGGGCTTTTCAGGAAGCAATCCATGGATATTTACATTCTCCAGCACTAAGGGTAGTTCACCTTGTAGTAAAGAACAGTGAGAGTTCTCTTTTAAAGTCTTGATGATCACGAAGGGCCTCATTCTGCCTGAAGAAGATGGCCAGGTAGAGTGCATATTTTCCCTTGAGTGGCCATGTATGGGGTGGGGACAGCCCCACGCATGCTGTGAATGATTCTTGAGAACTGTCAGCAGATAATTACATGGCCAAAATTTTGCTTGTTGAGCTTCAGAACTCCAATTTATTACTTACATAGCACATGAATACATAACATTGAATATAATGTCATGTGTTATGACATATAGTTTATATAATATTTAATTGATGTAATACATAACTTATCATGTTATACTAATAACATATATTACATATTTGATCAATATGTAATGTTTTCTCCCTGTGGGCTTTTTAACAAAACAATCACTGAAAATATATTTATGACTCAGAATTATGCAACTCGGGCAATGGTGGGAGGATTAATTCTCTATCTTTTTATCTTGGTCCATTTCAGTAGTCTACTATCAGTGTGACTAGTTAAGATGATTGCTTTTCTAATCCTAACTGACAGCAAAATCTGCTTGATTTTCGTTTTCCGAGTCAATCAACCTTTCACCAAATTTCATTTGGGCTACAACGCATCAAGTTCTACTTATGTCAATGAAATGCTATTCTATCTGGAGAATGATTAAAAAAATATGTCCATGAGCATTTTGTAATTGTACTGTTGTGACTTGCCTACTATGAGGTATCAGCAGCTTTACTTGATTTGGTAATTTCTGCATTTTGGATGAAGGCATTTATAAGTCATTTATAAAGCTCATCAATAAGTTATAGCCCCTTCAGTACAATTGAGCCCCACAGTTGGAACTTGATATGTAATCTACTGCTTCAGCCCACTTTAATGTAATTGCAACTCTATATTTACCTGTTCACCCATGTAAAAGCAGCACGATTAAGGTCACACTGTCATGACGTAGTGATAAGGATATTGTTCAGGCTAGAGCCTCATATTTTCCTCCATGCAAAATTGATTTTATTCAGCATTTTATTAATATTTATATAGTCTATCATTTAAACATGGAAGGAAATTAAGTTAGTGCAGAAAAATAGCTACTTAGAAGGCAAAATGCAGCTGTTTCTTTACCTCTTATGATTTCCTGGTAGGCTGTTTATTGACTGTATGATGTATTGCTCTCATCAGGTATTGCTTTTAAGCTATCTGACTTTTAATGATCAAGTAATTTCCTTTAAAAATATGGACATGACAGGTTCTTTCCTCCACCTCCATGATGGCTCAAATACAAAGAATGTGTAAAGGCAACTGCTGATTTCTTAAGTGTGTCTGGAATCCTGACGTGGGGCATAACAATGAGAATGCACTCCAGTATTGGACACCCCTTCCTGGTCTCTCCGCCTCTCAGGGTGAAGCACGTTAACCAGATGCATATCTCTTCCATAGAAGAGTGAACTTGTTGAGCACTGGTCCAACTCGGCTTCACTCTTTTTCACATTTCTCTAAATCCAGTTTAGTATCATACGTAAATACATAATGTATTAAGTTATTTTGGAGGAAACTATTTCTTTGAGTACCATAATAAGGGTTTTCTAAAAGTGTTCTCCCATACCTTCCACTAACAATGCGATGATAGCCTATGTAGTTCTTCAAGAGCCTTGCTTATACTCTACCTTCTAGATCACTGTTGCTCCTATTTACATCTTTACAGGACTGCATAGGAAGTCAGTAGTCATCACGCTCAGTCCCCACGATCAGCATAGACTGGCTTACTTGATACATGATCTTATATTAAGTAACTATGAAGGTTCATCAACAGTCAATGACAAACACGGCTTTAAGTACCAGCACTGGAGCTTTACTTTACATAACAGCGATTAATTGTTTTAGTAGAGCAGGTAAACTTTGTACGAATTCTGAAGCGCTACTCCAGTATACATATTCTTATATCATGTTTACAACACTGAGTACATAGTTAAGATTTACTTAGTGACACAGACAATCTACGGCAGTGGGATCTTTCCCCTTATCCCATTACTTTCATCTGAGTTGTTTCTGGTTCCTGTGGTGAAGCACATTTCACCTGTTGAAACTTGATGTAAACACCGTAATAAGTGAAGAGGTCTAGAGCTTTGATGGAAAATCAATTTTTTTTAAAAATTAGCATGTCAGTGACCCTTATCCTGAGGGCTGGGAGCTTCATGCAGCCTGAGCAATACTCGGAGCCAAGGGACAGAGCACGCGCCAGTGTGAGGGCTCACAGAAGAACGCAAAGTAATTTTTCTAGCCGCATAACATATGAATGGCTTTGCTCATCGTCATCCTTTCCCCACCAGTATGCGTGGAGATAGGGAACTTAGACAGTTTTCTAAGGCCATGGGGTGATTTGTTAAAATTGAAATAGAACTACATTTGGATTGCTGAAGCCTTGTTCTCAGTAATGAATCAGAGATTTTGCTCTTCCCAGCTAAGTCTTTCAGAAATATGATTAACGATGTCTTCCTATTTTATGCACAGATATTTGGATGCAAGAAAAAAAAATCAAAGCATTGCGGTGAAATTTAGGTACTTTGTGGTCTAACATTTGGTTGTTAGATTAAAAAAAAATTTGTTTTGAAATATTGATTTGATCTCACCTTACCTTTTTTCTGCCTTCTTTAAAAATTGCCTGCATACATGCTTATTAAATCAGCAAAAATCACAATAACAGCTAACATGTACCAAATGCTTATTAAATACCAGGCATGGGACCAAGTGCTTTATATCAGCCTTATCTAATATTATAAAAAATCTCACAGGAATACTACTTGGATTTCTGCATATGGAATATAACTGCATGTTTCCAAATGTCTACTTTCTTACATAAACCAGAACCATAATTATCTGTTGTATTTCCCAATTTCAGTTTTATTAATGTAGACTGAGATCATAAAAGTGTAAAGCCAAATCTTTTTATATTTAAAATTTTTCCTAAATATTTTACCAATATTTTTTACCCTAACGTTTTGCCGTTATCTTGCTGATCTTATCTTACAGCTTTCCACACTGGAACTTTATTGAGACTTCAAGACATTTTTCATAGAAACAGCAATTCTCTTTTAGACACCCGTATGGTATTGAGCTGCATATTTTATAACTGACTGAATAATTATCTCAATAAGTTCAAGTGGCACAGCACGTCCGGAAGCAAATACAACTGGCCAGCCATTCACAGGTAGGAGGAGCTCACCTGCCGACAAGCATTGTGGGTGGAGCCCTTTGAAGGAAGTGGAGAAGCTTACTCAGGCCAATCACTGAAGAATGTACAGCTCAAAGAAATATGGTGTTTGATATTTTGTGTATGGATCACTTTGACAGAATAAAAATTAAAATGAAAGGCAAAGGAAGAGAAGAGTTAGTTTAAGAATTTTCCCAAGATTAGAAATAAAACTAGAACTAGAATGAGGAGTGAAGTCCAGCCGGACATCTTTCTCTCCCTGGCACTATGTTCAGGACAGAGGAGATGGCCAGAGGTCGAGGTGTCGCTGTAGCCCAGAATCCAGCCTTGAGGCAGCTGCAAGATTGCTGACAAGAAAGTGGAGCAGCAGAAGAGAGAAGCCAGAGACTTGCAAAGGAACAGTCGTGTAGCTGTGGCTGACTTGAGTTAATTCATGCCATTTCTTGACTTCATACCTTGTTTTCAAACATCGGGGTTCCAGCAAACATATTTTGTCTCCTGGCACTGCTAAGAGAACTGGCTTTTGCAGTTCTGAAACTGGAAAAATCCTGAAAGGGCACTGATCATCTCCAGCAATCAATAAACAACACAGGAAGGGTGGAATCAAGCTTAAGGAAATCCATGAGGACGAAAGGCAGCTCTAAGGACATGACCCGACTCTCACTGCCCACTTCCTTCTAATCCTTGGTTTGCACGGTTTCTATTCTGCCAAGTCCTCCTTGGGTAAAAATATTTAATCTCCAAGTTGAAAAGCGTCCTGGAAGGTATGGTTTTCTAGTAGCTGATTTAAAAATATGTGCCAATATCTCACGAATATATTGTTTCACAAATGTATATTAATAAAAAAAATCCTTCTTAAACACAGCATGGTGGTGCACACCTGTAATCCTGGCATTAGGGAAATGGCGACAGGAGGCTCACTTTGAGTCCAAACTATGTAATGGGTCCAAACTATGTACCTGCGTCAAACAAACAAATAAGCAAAGAGGCAAATGTTTCTTAAGAAAATGCCATTCTTATAAATAAAGCAAGTAGAAAAATGTCTCACAAATTATTGTCATTTTTCTTCAAGTATTGATTGCAGGTAGGCTAACTGGTTTCTCTGTATATTTCCTTGGTATTTTCTGAGTTACTTCCTTCAAGAAGAAAATCAAGAAGATGTGCAGATGGATACAACTGCAGAAGGAATTCATGAAAAGATTTAGGTCTCACATGACTATCCCTTCAATAAAAATGTCTGTTCAAAAATGTCTATTCTTTCAGAAACTGATGTTCAAATCCTTTCCCCAAAATAGCAGTTGAATTTTAAACCAATTTGGTTTTCATTACTGATTTTAATTGCACAGAATAGCGGGTTCCAGGCTTTGAGTACTGCTCAGTGGCCTAAGTGCTTGTCTAGCAAATCACAATGTCCAGAGTTTGATCCCTGGTACCACAAAAACAAACGGACACCCAACAAATTAGATGATAGACTAGTGGGTTCCACTGTGGCATATGGATGCAGGAATACAACGTATGCTGGGCTTCTCCACCATCTACAGTCCTCTTTAATCCTGTCTTACCTGCACTTGTCCCCTTCGTCTTCTCTAATCATCTTAGCTTCATGTCCTTTTCCCTTCTAGATTCCACATGTGGAAGAAAACATGCAGGGTTTGCCTTTTTGAGTCTGGTTTACTTAACTGAGTGAATTGTAAACATTATTATGTGGTGTTTATGTGCCTGAGCATTAAAGGCTCCTTCACATAGAACAGACCTCGCTTCCATTTTTGTTCGGAGGAGATTACAAGCCCTAGACTGATTAGTTCTTGTGAGGGAAAAGGTAAACAGCCTATGCGTAGATGGCTTATTTTGCTTTGTGAAGACTGCAAATTTAGTTCACCAACTGAAAGGAAATACAAATTAAAAAGAAGCAGGGGCTGATTAGGAGCAGCTTGGGTTCTGGGAGCTCCTTAGTTGGGGGCAGGGGCTCCCCAAATACAGCTGTGCTGGGTGATAAAGAGGCAGCCTGAAGTCCTCTGCCAAATCCCTGTGCAAGGACCCAGCACCCGAGATCTGTATGAAGGAAATCTTTCCCTAGCAGGGGCAGAGGGGCCGGATGGCCTCCAGGTGAGAACGGGGCTCCCCATGGGCAGGCATCGCAAGGACAAGCAGTTCACTTCACTTATTCGAGCCCTAACTCACTCATCTGCAAAGTATTGCCACGGCCAGGCCAGCTTGGAGGTTCTATGAAGTCGCGTAACTTCTGGATGATGCAGTCACTATGTTTCTCCTATTTATGTTGCGTTCACATCTGCTCACCAGTGCTTCCCTGCATGTGACCCCACGTGGGCCCTCAGCACCCCTCAGTGTGGCTTGCCGAGAAGCAGCGGACCTGTCACCGGCCTGCCCTTGCCGTGTCACCTCATAAGATACCCACTCTCGCATCTCTTCCACACACGCTTATATTTGATTCTGTTCCAGATATCTGTACACCTTTGACTTTGACCTCCCTTGAGCCTCGGCTCCTGGGAATTCCATCTTCCACATGCATGTCTGAAGCCCAGGGCCACTGGGCTTCAATGGCACTGTCGTCTCTTCCTGCAGCCGTCCGTCCATGTGAGCGCGCTGGCGCACTTGTGTCCCCTATGAGGACACCTCCTGCCGCTGCTCTCAGGCCTGCAGCTTGCCATCATGCAGCACGTCTCCCCGACACTTGTTGCCAGAGGGCTGTCATTTCTCCTGTATTCTACACTCCCTCTTTGCTCTCTTTAACCCCCAACCACCCAGCCAGGTCCTGAGCTCATCGAGGCCAAGGCTACTGCAGCTGTCTCCCAAATGTGATCTTGAGTTTCAGACTCCCCCCTCATCTAAATTTTATCCAATTAAGTGTTTCAAAACTGCTTTGTCTGTGTTAATCTCATCAAAAACTTCTGATCACCAGTCCAGCCCTGCATCCAGTAGTGATCAGCCCTGGGCCCTTGATTCTCAATGGATCTTTGCTCCTGTTTTAAACCTGGGAATTCCTGGAGGACAGCAGTGTCCTCATGGGAAAGCCATTCGCCTAATTTTTCTGAGCCCCAATTCCCTAATAGCTGATTCAGCTTTAAGTCGAAATGAAAGAGTGAGTCCTCTTCCATCTGAAAAAGTTGTCTTCCTTCAGTATCCAAACTTGAGGCCTGTCTGTTCAGAGCAGTCCTCCAAATGCTGAGGTTGCTCATCCGGAAGTTGCTTATCCGGAAGTTGCTCATCCGGAAGGTGCCCCTCTGAGTGAAATGTAGTTGCAGGAGCAGGATCGCCCTGCAGTCTAGGCTCAGCTCTTTACTTACAGCGACTGACTCATGCCTTAACCCAGTCAGGTGAGTGTCCTCCCTGTCTCTCTGCACAGCCAAGAGTATGTCTGCTCGAGGTCACAAAACTGCTCAGAGCTGGCACAAACTTACGTGCTCTCGTTGCTGCTTACGCACCGTGAACCTTGGCCCCGCTCAGCCTAGTCAGCTTCTGTGTTGCAAATCCGTTGCGTTCACCGCCTCTACCACACACAAACTCACAGAAGGAAAGCACCAGTGTGTCCCCTGTGAATCCCAGGCCTGGACCACAGAGAAACCAGCAGGCACCACCTCTGATGTTCAGAAGCTGAGCTCCATGGTGGAAATGCTGCAGATCCCTGGGCTGTCTCTTCTGCTCTGGGCTCACAGAGACGTCACTCATCCATACCTTTCTTATACTTTTGAAAAACTGCTAGTGGCATGTTTCATACATCAGAAAAGCGATAATAATAATAATAATAATAATAATAATAATAATAATAATAAACAAGTATTTCAAAATGTGGGCCACAGGATGGAGAAAGATCTTCCAGTATTAGGACCCCTCCTTCTCTCCCTTCTTCCCTTTCTCTCTCTTATTTCTTCGCAATTCACTCAACAACTGTGCATTTCAGGCACACCCCATGCCAAAACAATGAACTTCTGGGCTTGTTAGTAACGCTCCTCTCCTAGATGCTGAATGACAGGGAAGGATGATAGCAAGTGATTGTGAAAAACAATGGAATGATTGCCATTTTAAACAGTCCACCATGAGCTAGACTTCAGGTCCAAAGCTAGTCAGGTGTCATCTCCGTTATGCCTTACAGCTCCATAAAATAAAACTCGGTCATCTGCGTTGCACAAATGTGGCGAGAACGCTGACAGAGGTGAAGGTCACACGATTCGAGGAGCTATGCAGGGATCCCTGTGCCGGCCATCTGAGACGGGTTCTGCCCCAATAACCTTTACACTTGACTCCCTCCAGGAATAGACAGCTGCAGAACATCCAAAGGGAGTATGTAAAATTAGCCTCGTTTCATTTGGAAAGGGCTTTGTACATGGTACCACAGTGCAAGAGGAATGCCTCCAATGTCTTTGCAGATGTAACCTGAAGCAGGTGTGTGACCTTTAAAAAGACAACCTCGCAGAGCTGTATTTGCTTCATTTGCAAAATGAAAAACGAGCACCAAATAACCTCCAGATTCCTTCTTAGCCCAAAACTTCCCAAGAGTCTACGGGCAGCTGTGTGCCAGCGAGATGCAGGTTTTTGCGTCAGCCCAGAGCTTTCCTTGTCAGCTTCTGTCAGAGTAGTTTACATTTATCCCTGTGGCTTACTGTCTGCAGACCTCAAATGTTAGGGAAACAGCTTATCCAAATGGTCAACTGGAGATACAATAGTCTGCAATTCTTGCTGTGCACGTTACAACATGCAAGCTTGCAAGATCAAAGCCTATTTCTACATTCCTTATCATACTGATGGATGGCGGTAGAGCTCACTCTGTGGCTATGAATCTGGCACTCATGACTGATACTTTTGCAGAAACTGTTTTGCAGGTTCTGTAGAGGAGCAGCTATCTCTGCTAACATAACCCCCTAGATGTGAAAGGCTATCTGCATTATTCCCTGCTTTCAGGATTGCTTCGCTAACAAGGATAATCCACATCAAGTTTCTTCTTTTGATCTGAAAGAAAAGTCTCTTTTGCTTCTGCACTGCAGCTCTTTCTGGGTAATCTTACTCATTTTGTTGGCTTTGATGAGTGTGATGTTAACACCAGTGATTTCCAAATCTTTTAACTGTTTCCCGCTGTATCTGAGCACCCTATTCAGATCAGAACGTGTTAGCTGGGTGCCGTGGTACACACCTGCAACTTCAGCACTCCGGGAGGCTTAGGCAGGGGGTTCCCAAGTTCCAGTCCAGTCTGTATAGTTTAGACACTCAGCAAGACCTTGTCTCAAAATTAAAAAAAAAAAAATGGTCTAGGGATGTAACTCAGTAGGGAAGATATGAGTTCAACACTCACTACTGAAAAAAAAAAAGCAAAGCCAAAATGAAACGCAACAAACAAACAACGAGCAAGAACACTCAATACATGCGGCTTTGAAGTTCCACGACGCTCATGTCTAGCCCATGTCTAAAACGAAGCCCTCTTTGTCTCTTTCAAACATAGTCCTAGGCCAGCACTGCCATGCGGGACGCACCCAAGCCCACACACTAGGGCTGGAGAATTCCCCTCCCATCCTCCTACATGCTGCCAATGATCATGCCCACCCACTTCCGTCAGGTCCACTGATCCCTCCTTGGTGTGTGTCACCATCATGTCCAGACTGGATTATGACGGTCAGTTTCCAGAGCACCCTTGCTTAGCCGGGGAATCTGCACATCAGATGTCAGACGCGCAAGCTGGAAATCCCGTGATCCTCAGCTTCCCATCTCAGCCCTCTGGGTTCTGCTCTACCTGAGCTACTAAAGTTGCTCAACAACCTGCTCAGGCCAAAAGCTTAGAGTCACCCTTGTCCCTTTTAGCTCCTTCCTGCACACCCAGCTCAACGGTACGAGCCAACCAGAGGTGCGCTGCAAATGCGGCCACTTCTCTCTCTTTCTCGTGCATCACCTCGGGCTAGGACCTTCCATGTTCCCTCCTGGTTCACTTTAACAGCTGATGAAACAGTCTTCTGAGCTCTACTTCTTTTACAGAATGTTTTCCAAGACCAAATGTTTAAAGGAAAAGAAATCACACTTCCGTATTTAAAATTTTCCAGTGATTTTCACTGCAAATATCATAAAACCCCAACTCTTTACCACAGTCTGTCTGGCCACACTTCAGGCAGTAATTGTTGCTCCGTGTTCAGCCTTGCTCCTTGGCTGCCAGCCTCACTGACCCGTGTTTCTCCTCTGCCGCAGGGCCTTTGCACATCTCTCAAATTCTCACTTCTCCCAATTCTCTCATTCTCACTTCTCCCAAATCTTCTAGGGCTGCTTCCTCCACATGGGCCAGGAGTCAGTTCACATTTATCTGCTCAAGCACTTTTTCCGGATCACGGCAGCTAATGTGGTACTCTGTACGTGATGTCCTAACATCCAGCAATCTTTTTCTATGAGATAATAACCAACTGAGTAAACAAACGAGGCCACAGAAACAAGTTATTCACAATTAAGTACTTCACTTGAGATGTTTAAAATCTTTCTTTGACACACCGACTTCAATTTATGGAGAAACTGCTGAATTATAAGGCTTTGCTTTTTTTTTCTTTTAAATGTATTTGATGAAGGGTCTCACTATGCAGCTCCAAGTCATAGTGATCCTTCTGTTTTCAGCCTCCGTAGCACTGGGATTACACGTGTGCACCATCATACCAGTCTTGGCAGCTGGCTCAGCATGTCTGGGGGTGCGATTGACATGGCATGTGGTGCCCGGGATCTAAGCCTGGTCCCTCAGCTTGCCTAGGCAGGCACCTAGTCCGCGGAGCTAGCTAGCCATCCCTGTAAGGTACTTTTAAAAAACTTGAGGAAATGTGCCATTTTCCATGATGGCACATGTGTATCGGCTTACCTTCCCAGCAGCAGTGCACCAGGGTTCCCTGTTAGCTGCATCCTAGTCAGCCGTTGCCATCACTGTTTTTGTGGATTTGATCTCCATGTCTGATACTGAGCCTTTCCAAATTCTCAGGGGTGAGTTGTATGCATTCTCTTGAGTGTACATGCTCCTCTCTTAAAGACCAACCCGTTTAAGGACTGTTGGACTTACAAGCAAGGTGTGCTGTCAGGACTTATGACCTGCCACCGGAACGGATGAACTGTCACTCTTTTTGTGCAGTCCCCCTCATTTATACAGGACTCTAATTCATGCTGATTGTGGAGTACAGTACTGTACTTTTATATCCTGTTATACAGTACAGTAGAGCATGTCAAAGTTATACAAATAAAGTCACGAAGTTGAGTCTCCTTTGTTCTCAACATTATAATATACATATCATGTATAATTCCCCATGCAGTGTCTAATTTATTTAATGACCTAGTCACCAGAACAGAACGTTGTCATTAAATGCGGAATGGTGGGACTGTCTATTATATTTTTATCCATTTTTAATTGATGTCTTGATTTCTTTGTTACTTAGTTTTATTGGTTTCTTATCCAATCACATTATTCCAGTAGCAAACCTATAAACACAAACCACATTTCTGTTAGATGGATAGATGGATACATGAAGAAAACGAACACACAGCGGAACATCATTCAGTCATAAAATCGAGGGTAATCTTGCCACTGGTGACAGCATGAAGGAAGCTGAGGCTCTGAAAACCTGAAGATGAAGTGAAGTAAACCAGGCACAGAAAAGCAGATACCACTTAAAGTCAGAAGCAGGGACTAGAACATTGGTCATTAAGGGTTGAGGGGAGGGGGCAGTGGGAGGGGCCAGCCACAGGACCCGGTGCTTGAGATATGCAAAACACATGCAGATTAATACAGATCCTGGATGACTCAATTGGTGAAGAGTGCGGCAATTTGCTCAGTCCTCGGAAGAACCCTAGGAGGTCAAGAGGCCTCGCTGGCGGCCTTAAGGTAGAAAGACAGGCAGGGAAAGAAAAGGTCACTCCTGACCTCTGCTTGCTTGACCTGCTGGGAAGACTCGATCTCTGTCTAATCCAGCCAGCATCTCTGGAACTATAAAGAAACCTAGCATTAAATAATATAACCTACAATCACATTACACTGCAGGGTTCTTACAAAACAAAAAATAAAGGAGTTTCCACGACGTGTTTTTTTTTTTTTTAAGTTTTTCAACATCTTACTATGATCATTTTTCTCTCTTTTTTTTGTTTTTAAGGAAAATACAAAAATAGACAATTATAAACAACACAGAATTTCACTAAACAAAATGATAGGAATTCAACAATGGTTGTTATATTACATATTGTTGTTTTCAGATTAGTTGTTCGGCTTATCAGATACAAACCTATATGAAAAAAAGATTAAAAAATTAAAAAGGAGAGAAAATAAAATAGACATTAACTGCCCCTTTTAATGGGGCAGCAGAAATAAGCAATACAGCTATCCAAGCTATCAAAACTATTTATTTTTCCTTCTTGACAGAAAAATCGAAAAGCATCATTCAAATTTCATGTATCAAAATGCTCCATCTACTGGACAGAGCCAGTACTGCACAACTTAAATCTACCTGAGGTAAGACTGGAACATCTTCCAAGAGTTCTGACGTTACACCTGCAACTTATTAGTCTTTCTTGCTAGATAAAACCTGGCTGCTGATTATTACAAGTATATATATATTTTTTTTGTATTTTAGGGAAGTGTCTACAAGGTGTTTAGGGTCTCACTACTATACTGGACTCAGGGATCCACCTGTTTACAGCCTCCCAAGAGCTGGGATTGCAGGCGTGTGCCCCACCATGCCCAGTCTCAACTGCCCTGTCAGTGCATCCAGGGGACAGGGCCAGCATGGGCAGGCTGGGGACCCATGGCCCCTGCACTCGCTTTCAGGAGCTTTAATCTGCTGAGCTATATGGCCAGCCTTTTTTTTTTTTTTTTTTAATGTTCATTTTTGAGACTCCATCGCCTTCAGTTCTGAAGAGCCCCTAGGTAAACACTGGAGAACGGCTTTGTCCTCTGTCCTTTACACAGGACCCACAGCACAGAGCAGTGATATCGCACCACTTAGAGAGCCACGCTATGCTGTATCATTGCACTTAAGGAAATTCTGAAGTCAGATGATTAAAATAGTCTAAATCCGTCGCATCTGAGCCTTGTCATTTACATTGCTATCAGAAAACACGAACTAGGGATTCCTTCATATCTGTCATCTTTTGTGCAAACATTTTACTATTCATCTAAAACAATGATCTTCCTTTGACATTTTTTTTTTTCTGATGAGTAGTAGTGTTAAATTTAATCACTTTAGTGGAAAGTGTATGGTGCCCAATTTATACTGTCCTAGGACCCCTGGTGTTTATACAAACACAATGCTGTTGTCTTTAAAGAGAAAAGACAGAAATGCAAGCTGAAACATATTTATTGGAAAAGACTGCGACCTGATCTGAAGCATCTGATTGCTTTATTTCTGTCACCAATCACAATACATTATTCAAACATAAAAGATAATGACATCTATCTTTTGTGCCATTTAACTTTTGTTTAGTTTGTTTTTCTAATCTCTCAAAAGCAATGACTATTGCCAATTTTAAAGCCATCCAGGGAATAAAATTTTGCTGTAAAACATATGTTGTATGCATTCTGAAAAGTTCAATTAGATTCAGCCATTGGAACTGTAATTAGAATACCTAGAATAGGGCAATATATGGAACCAGGGTCTCATTTTGAAGCTATTGTTTCAGAACTTTTGCTAGGGGGCTAAATCTCTCTCTGTCTGTCTGTCTCTCTCTATCTCCTTCTCTCTCTCCCTGTCTCCTTTCCTGCCTCTATGTCCCCCTCTCCCTCTCCTTCTCTCTGTCTTTCTTTTGAGACAAGGTCTCATTATGTAGTCCAGAGCAGCCTTACAACTGTGTATGTACCTCAGGCTGGCCTTGAACTCATGATGACCCTTCTGGCTGCCTCAACATCCTGAAGGCTGGGATTACAGGTGTGTGTCACTTTTCCTTTGATTGTCTACCTCAAAAAGGAGAACAATTTTTTTTCTTTGGGATAAACATTAGAAAAGTAAATTACATTCTAGTAATGCATTTATAATTTGCCTTTTAAAATACTGCGTATATTTGCATTGGGTTAAAGTTGACAATGTTCTAATGTATTCAATAGTCGAAAATAGCAACTGCAAATTATATAGTCCTGACCCTTTATGTACTGGGGACTTTAGGACCCACAATTACTTTTAGTTAAGCCATTATAATGATTGTTAGTTACTTTTTAAGATTTAAAACAAAGTTACATATGGATTGCACATGAATCATACCATTTTGGATACAAGAAATTTAAAAACTTCATAGCAGTGATTTTACTGACATGTTTGTCAAGGACAATTTCAACCCTATCACGTCATATTTTACAAGTGTCCTTCTAATCCCCAGGAAGCCAGGGCCCAGCTGTTCAGCTAGCAGACAATGACTACCACTATTCCCTGCTGTGAGAAGGCCTGGCTCCAGGCAGCCTGGGCACGCAGGCAAATGCTTACCGCACTCACTTTGCATTTAGAAACCAAACATACTTTGACAAAGATATCCTAAAATTTATACAGCTGCATGCTACTGGCAAAGGAGCTACAGATAACGTAGCTGATCACCCTTAAGAGCAGTGCAGTAAAGGACTGAGGCCGGAGCATGAGACAAGTCCGAGGGACATCCTGAAGCCTCTTGTTGGTCCCACTCCCCAAAGCACCCTTGAGGCTGGCCGGACTCCTGCCTTTGGTAGCATGCAGGTGGGCAGGAATTCTGCAGGAAGGCAGTATTTTTCCTTGTATAGACATACATACTTTTGTAACAATAACACAAATGCTTCAAACAAGTAAATGCAATAAAGGGAATAATGAAAGAAATGCAGTGAGCTTTGCTCTGTTTTAAACGTTGCAGTGATGCTGAAAAGGTAATATTCATTATCTCTGCTGGCAAACAGACTCATTCAAGGGCAAACAAAACTATCAACCATGGATTTGAGGGCAAAATCCAGAAAATATCATTCCACCCTTCACTTCCTCTAGACAAACGAAGAAAAAAGATACAGCTTCTCCTCACCTCTGGTATAACTTTGCTGCTTTCCCCTTGACTTGTGAGAGCAAATAATAAACATTCTATTAATAGTCCTTCAATGAATGAATAATTTATCTTCCAAATTGAATTATAATAAAAAGCAAATAAGTGAATTTTAGTTTATGGATTTCTGCTGCAGTGGTTGGTGGGAGATAATCTTCTGTATTCCTCTTCAGATGCACTGTGAGAGGTGCTCTTGCGTCCTCCTTCCTTTCTTTAGCTTTCTCTTCCTCTTCCTCCTCTTCCTCTTCCTCTTCCCCTTCTTCCTCTTCCCCTTCCCCTTCTTCCTCTTCCTCTTCCTCTTCCTCTTCTTCTTCTTCTTCTTCTTCT
>PVJA010044890.1:0-15885 GCA_004027025.1 Myocastor coypus | reverse complement strand
ATCAACCCAACTAAAAACACGCCAAGACATATAATAGTCAAGACACCAGAAATCCAGCTGAAGAATAATATACTAAAAGCTGCTAGAGAAAAGAAACAGGTCACATTTAAAGGAAAACCCATCCGAATAACAGCAGATTTCTCTTCACAAACCATGAAAGCAAGAAGAGCATGGAGCAGAGTGCTTCAAGTCCTCCATGTACGTCTCCTCATTTCCTATCTGGATTTTAAAGTACTTGAAAGACTATAAGCACAATTATATCTGTCACTACTGATACCTTTCCTCAATATTGTATTAAAATTTTCTTGCAATGTTTATTGAAATGTGTTCAATCTTCTTTAATGATCTTTTCTAAAAGATGGCATACTGGGCCAGGGAGCTCAGTGCCTCAGTTCCTGCCTAGCAAGTATGAGGTTCAGTTTGATTCCTGGTACAAAAAAAGAAAATAGTAAGAAAATGGCATAGTAATATCCAAGAGAGTTAAATTCTTTCTTTGGGGGTCCCCAAGGCAAACTTGGTAGAACTATGCTCAATTGAATTTTTTTTGTATCATAGAAAAAAATGAAATTAAAACATTACATATCATACATTTGACTAACCAAGAATGTAAAGGAAACTTGATAAATGAAACAGAAGTGATTATGTGGCATTTCAAATAAATAAATATGTCAGTTCCTGAAAAGGAAAAATGTTTTATCGAATTATTCAATGAATATTTATCCTATTAAACACTAATGAAACCCATAGCATCCATTGATATAATTGCTTGAAAGTATTGTTTCATCATGATACCTCTATCTTCTTTTCCTTTTTGTAAAAGGTTTGTTGCAGTTTAAGTAGTGTACAATACTGTCACTTACACTGGACATATTTACAATGTGAAACTTGATAAGTTTTGACACATGTCTATGTCCTTGAAACCATCACCAAAGTGAAGTCAGTGAATATAGCCATCTCACCAGAAGTTCCACGAGGTCCAACTGAGTGGACTCACTCAGTTGACAGTGTGGCTCTAGGCATAGATGAGGCACCTGTGGGCTGTTGTCAGAACAGAATAAAGGGAGAACAGGAGGGGAAGATTCCAAGCTGATTTTCCCTCGGAGGTCTTACTCCAGAATCCCAGAGGCCTCTGCTGCTATGCACTGCGGGGGCCTGCCTGAGTCAGCAGTTCAGCTCTGCCCCTCCTTACCCTCACAAGAGCAGAGGCTGCTGGTTAGGTTGCTGTCTCTGGATGAGCTCTGCTCCATGACCTCACCTGAGTACCACCTGGCTCTCATCACGTCTATGACCTTCAGCTCTGGCCCTTGGGCTTTCCAGCACAGATTGGCAGAGTCTTCTGCTCCAGACTTCTCCTGTGTGTTTCTGATGGATCTCGGGGGACATTGCTGTTTGCTCCAGGTCTGGATGAAGGCCCCTGGCTGGATTCCTTGCATCTTCAGAACATGGGTAGATCTCCTGCAATCTTTTGATTTTTCTGTATGAATATTTTAAAATCATCCTATTAATTGTGTGCTGTGTATTAAATTGATACCCTTGTAAAGGTGGCTATAGTAGAGTCTAATTGTGCATCTTAATTTCTGAATAAAGAAAAACCTATGTGACATATTTTTGAAAAACATAATCAAGAACCTCTCACCACCCCCTTTTCCCCATAGCCATCATAATGAAATCAATTCCCCAAAGGACCACAACTCTTATTGTAAAGTCCCTTGAGAAGGAAAGTTTTATAAGCTTTAGCATAGATTTATTCTTTTAAAGATTTCAACAGCTATTTCTTCTCTTAATGGGAGAAAACCCACAGAACAGCAAAACTCTTAGCACAAGCCTGTGGAGAGTTTACAGGGGGTTTTCATTAGATTATACATGTCTCACCATCCAGTGCCATATTCTATTCTATAACTCTATTAAGTAGGAATAATTATTCTCACAGTATATTTGAGAGTTCCATAAGGCAAAAGCCACAGCATATGGTTTGATTTTAATCAGTCCTTTAAAAAAAAAGTCTGAGTTAAAGTGGTGTATGGTATACATTTATAGCTAATATTGCTGTCTAGGGATTATAAAAAATTCTATCATTTATGTCTAAAAATTGTGAAACAGGCTTTTTCCAGAAATTTTATTGTTCCATAAGAATGAACAGTAATTTTACAATATAATAAATAGCTAAATGTATGTACCACCAAATCCATTTTAATGTGTCCCTTACACAAGACGGAGCTCAAATATATTTAAAGCTTTCACTTATGTACATTCTAAAGTATGGTATAAGCATAATCTTAAAAATGCTTCTCATATATGACATAGATATGTTTCTCTACCGTAATGACTTAATAACTGGCTCTTAGTATAATAAAGAAAAATGCCTTCTGTTATTTCACACACACAAAAAAAAATAAGCAAATTTGCAGAGAACACTTACCTGGATTGCACTTGCTTACTGATATATACATGACATAAATATTCACCTAGTTTCTACATGTTCAAGCCACAACGAATAGCCAGGAAGAACCAGTCCCTGGTGCCATAAGGCTTACATTCTCATCCTATCGTCTTCAATGCATTTTCATCACTTTCCTGCCTGGAGGCCTTGCAGATTTGGCACCTCTGACATTTGAGACAAGTCGACTCTCTGTTGCTGTGAACCACCCTGTGCAGTACAGCGGCCCCAGTCACTCTCTAGGTGCCCATAGTGCCCCTTCCCCAATGGTGACAGCCAAAACTATTCCAGACTTTAATAAAAGTCTTCTTGGGGATAAAATCTGATCCTCCTAAGGGTCACTACTCTTCTTTAATAAGAGAGAGCTTCAATCTACATTTGGAACAATGCTTCTGTAAAGGAATGTTTATATAAATTTTAATTCAAGACTATTTGAACAACATGCCCAACAATCTAAGCATAAAACTTTCCTTCTTTCTTTCTTTCTTTCCTTCCTTCCTTCCTTCTTTTCTTTTTATTTTGTGCAGGGACTCACTATACAACTCGAACTCATAGTGATCCTCCTGTTTTCAGTTTCCCCAGGTCTGGGATTACAGGTGTGCACCACCACACCTGAACCCGATGGCTGGCACAACATGCCCAGGGGTATGGCTGGCAAGGCATGTGGTGCCAGGGATTGAACCCCGGTCTCTGTGCTTGCCTAAGCAGGCAATTAGTCCACTGAGCTATTTCTCTGGCCCTGGGTTTTTCTTCTGAAATATATTATTTCAAGTTATTAGTGTAAACTTTATAGCATTTGTTTCATTTTTCTTCTAAAATCTTATGAGATGAAAAATTTAAGTCAAAGTGTGTATGTTTTTTTTTTTGCTTTGTTTTGTTTTGTTTTTTTGTTTTTGTTTTTGTCTTTTTGAGACAGCGTCTCGCTATGCAGTTGAGGCTGGCCTTGAGCTCACTTTTGTAGCCCAGGCTGGTCTCGAACTCGCACCAATCCTCCAATCCTCCTTCCTCAGCCTCCTGAGTGCTGGAATTACAGGCGTGAGCCACCGCGCCTGGCCAAAGTGTTTATTAGTTATGAAAAATGCCTTCCTTGATATTTAAAAATTGTTTTATCACATTTAGCTGAATAGATTGAGTAGTTGTATGCAGCCAAGGTCTGTCAATTCTGGTAGAATAACAATACCACTTTATACTTTTGAACAAACATAGCTTTTGAATTTTTTGTTTGAGAATACTCAAGTATTTTATCATAGTTGGATAAGTGTTTCTTTTTTCTTTTTATTTTTTGTACTTTAGGGAAGTGTATACAGGGTATTCAGGTTCTCATTACTAGATTGGACTCATAGTGATCCAGCTGTTTGTAGCCTCCCAAGAGCTGTCGTTACAGGCCCATGCCATCACGCCCAGTCTCAGTTGGCATCTCAGTCTCAGTATGCCCCGCGGGGGGGGGGGGGCTGACAGAGCAAGCCTGGGGATCGAACCTCTAGCCCCTGCTCCTGCTTGCAGGCGTTTTAATCTGCTGAGCTGTTTGGCTTGGCCCAGATAAGTGTTTCTGAAAATGGAATCTAAGCTAATGTTTTAACTGATTTAAGTTAAATAACTAAATTTCAGTTAAATAACTTTCTAGCAATAAAACTGAGAAATAAATTAAAAGAGTATATTAAAAAATCGTGTTCTACAACTGAAAAGAGTAGTAATTTTCTCTCACATTTTTATCCTTGTAAGTTCCTTATTGTATTTATCTGCTATTTCTATGGGCATATACAACTTTTCTGTCTAAAGCTCAACTCTACCTAGAAATTGGACCACCTTTGAATCAATTTTTTCACTGCACGTTAAACAAGTTAATACCTTACCAGCAATTCAGTTTTGTAAGTGGACTGGCTAATAAAATTTCCTTCCTGGCTCTCCTAAGAAAATCAGTCTCAAGCCATTGTTTCAGAAGCATACTCCATTTATTTTAATGGGATAAGTAAGCCAAATTCAATCAGTTAGGAAGAAAATTAAGGTGCTACAATTGACTCCCTGGCCCGAAACACTTTCCTGGTATAGCATGATAAGAAAGATCCACCATTGCTTTTCAATAAGTCTTGTTTTAGGCAGTTTGTACCAGTCAATGTTCATAGATAATTTACATGTAACATTTTCACCTTAGATGTCTTTTATCTTCTGTGGCCATGGAATAATGGAGGGATAAAAAGCACCAACTGGAGAACAGGACCAGTGGGTTGTCTGAGTCCCTTGCTTAGTGCATTATATGAGCTTGGTGCTATCATTTACTCTAAAATAAGTAAATAAGAATGACCAAGACAGCTTTATGTCACTGTACCAGTTATCTCCAAAAGACATAATCTGTAGATTATCACTGTTGCTTGACAAGGTGTCAACATAGTGTATAGGTTAGAAATCTCTACTGGAACATAATCAGTACCAATATACATATATTACACATACAGTCATGTTTATGAATATATGCATATAATCATACACTGGATTTATTAGATAGTCTTACAGGATGGAAGGCAGAATGCCGCACAGTGTGCTGAAGCCAAAAGACCAAGCAGCTGCTCAGCTCAAAAGGTGGAACCTGAAAATCAAGAGAGAGCCCTAGTGCAGCAGGCAGGACTGGAGTGTCCCTCGTGTTAGGTAGGTACACAGACCCAAGAAGCTTGGGTCTGGTGTTTGCAGGCAATGGCAGCAGCAGAGGTTCATTCAGTCAAACAGAATGGAGCTTGCAAAAGCAATCAGCTTCCTCCTTCTCCTCTTCCCTTGCGTTTGGGCTACATGCACACTGACTATGCTTCCCGAGATCTGGCAGGTCTTCCTTCCTTAGTTTTTTGGCCAACAACATACTGGTCATCTCTGGAAATACCCACTACAAGCACACCCGGAAGGGTGCCTCACTAATCTGCTTAGTCCAGTCAAGCTGACAACCTGACTAGCAGTTACACATAGCTAGGTGACATTCAGCATATAGCATTTATTGAATGTGTGAGTAGGAATACAACTTTAAGTTATGTATCACCACACTGCATGGCATTCCTTTCTGATCCTTTGAGATGAGTTTCTGCCTTTCTTATCCATATTATATCACACATGTTCTTTCTTTCTTTTTTAAGTATTCAGTGAAGGTCCACAGAGTTTCATTACACAGATCAGATGCATAGTGATTCTCCTGTCTTTAGCCTCCCAAGCACTGGGATTGCAGGCATGTGGCATCATACCGAGTCTCAATTGCCATCTCAGGACACCCCATGGGCCGTGCTGGCACTATACACCAGGGATTGAACTCCTGTAGCACACATTTTCTAAGAGTAAAAATGTTGAGAAACGTTAAAAATCAGTCACTTTTATTTTATTTATATGCTTTCCTATATTAATAGACACGGATGGCAGTTTTCTTCTTTGATGCTTATGTCTGTCTGATCATTGCCTTCACTAATTGGAAAAATAGTTATAAAGACTGAAATAACAGTTAATAAAGGAAAACAGGCAGGTAATGCTTCTGTTAGAAGGTGTACAGTTCAAGCCAAGGCTCCATTATACAGTAAATGCCTGAATTAATGACTTATTTTTCAACTTTAAATTATTTGAAAATGAGAATAGCTTTTGCTTTATTTACTTTTGCCTTATTGCTAAACTGAACTGAATTTCATGTTATTATAGGTAATGTATTATTCCAGATTAAAATCTATTATTAAAGTCTTAGTTTGAGAAATGAAGTTTTACGTTATGAAGACCAAGGCAGATTTCACGAAAAAGATAAAACTGGTGGAAATGGAAAGAGTGGAAAAGGTAGCATTCCAGAGAGCACAGGACTCAGTGACAAATGAAATAAAGGGCCAGAGAAGTCAGAACTTCATCACATCTTCACACTCTTCCCTTTGGTGTTGTCCCATGTGTACCCTAGAGCAATATTGGTATCACCAGAAACTTTTATTAACTGTTGCTCCACCGCAATCTGACCTCTACATACAAATCCAAAAGATCATCTTAAAAAGCATAAGTCATAGATCATACTACCTCACTTCTTCATGCATTTCAATGGCTTCCCATCACAGATAAAGGACAATCGAATTCCGCTGGCACCGGATAAGTATGTGCTCTCAGAAGAAGTGGAAGGAAAGAATGCTGGTGGGCAAACAGGCAGTTTCTCTAAAACCTAATTCCTTCATCAGTGGGGGATGGATTCCCATGGCACTGATTCATTTCATGTGTCTAGGAGGATTTGGCAAACCACATCAAAGTATTTCATATTTCTATTCATTTGCTTCTAGTTTGTTTGACCCACAAAATATAAAGGAGAAATGCTAACAGCACTCTTTATGAGCCCATTATTTGTATTTTCCAGTTCTTGGAATTTAACCAATAGTTTGAGAAAAGCACACTCTGAACATTTGGAACCACTTACAAAGTACAATATTTTGAAAATAACTGGGCAAGTACTGAAGGTATGGAGGCAAGTAGTCGCATAGAGGGAACAATGCCAACTTCCAAAAGTTATACTTGAGGACAATTTTTCATTGGTGGAAAGGAGCACCATCACTCTTATTAAAGAGAATAGTGTCTTATTACAAAACCTATCATTCACTTCCTTTGCGACATTTACTGAGAAGAGCTTTATTTCAGCACATGTGTCTAACACCCTTTAATTCACAAATCCTGCTCGGCTGAAAAGAAACATTTAGAACTGTGAAGTTATGAATGAGCACTTGTTCTCACGTATATCTTGTTTGATTCTCTTCAATTGGGGTTACTGTAAGAACTGAAAGCAGAACAATGGTGGGACCTTAGCTCCGACAGCTCTACTGTTTCATGGCACAGCTCTGACACATTGTTTTACGGCTTTCAAGCAAGTGACACAAAGGGACCTTAAAAAAATTTAAAAAGACAGAAGTTAGCTTTTCAGAATAAAACAAGGGAAACATTTTTCAGATTATTTCTCCCTTTAGGGCTGTCTATCCTCACATCATCACATTTTCAAAAAGGAGGACTGAAAGCCAGCTCCAGCGGTATCCTTTGCAATGTTGCTGCTCTGCAGAGCTAAGAAGTGACAATTACTGTCAAGCAGCTGTTTCGGGGTTTTTTGGGTTTTTTTTTTTTTTTGGTTTTTTTTTTTCTCCTTGACAGACTCTAGGGTAATCATATTAAACTGAGAGAAACCACAGCTCAACTGTTGGCCTTCCACTTAATTTTTCATACAAATTGAAGGTCAGGCTGTGGCTTAGCAGCTGAGTGAGGCAAAAATTGTAAAACCGAAAATGTTGCCCAAATTATGCAGCTACTCGGTATCTTCTCATTGAATCAGCTGACAATAAGATAATGTTTTTAAGATGGTAGTAGTCAGTGGTAGAATTCAATACCATGGTGTATCTTTATAGCTGTGTTCATTCTGACAAGAAAATACATTTTCTCCCTGTGGATCATAAAATTGTCACCTGGAGTGGAGTTGAGAAGTTTAAATTAATTGGTTGGTAACATCATGCAATCTTTTAAGAAATGTCAGTAATTTCAATCAAGCACGCTTTAATAAAGTATTTAATTAACACTTTTTATTTTCTCATACAGAGAGAAGCTTACTTGTGTCCTTCAATCTGAAATTTCCATTTAGAAGTATAATCTTCTGTTTAATTTTTTTTTTAAATTTTACTACAATGAAATAACAGAGTAAAAAAGTCTGTGCATGGTAATGCTACCTTTTCCTTTCAGGATTTGCTTATATATTCTATGGAACTTGAATGCTTTGACTTTTGTGAGCTTGATCATTTTTCCTCCAATTATTCATCTGGAAGGAAATGCAAATATTAAAGTACATTTGTTATGAGTCAGCTCTTAAGCTATTCCTGAGCCTTTTGGTTAACATCTTCTATGAATTGACTATGTGATGCTGATGGAGTCCTGAACTCTATGTTTTCCTGATGACTAGATTTGACCTTCAGTAACATTTGCTCATCATCAATATTCTATGAAATGAGGTGATGTTTCATTGGAAGAAACAGATTGAAAACTTGTGTCTCCCATCTTGTCACATCTGGGTGAAGCTCCCAATGCGATTGTTTTTACTTTCTTTTAATCTTAAAAAGAAATGTTAAAATTGAAGGACTGACCCTGTGTTCAAAGTTATTGTCAGGAACAGTGAAGTCATAGGCTTCTGTTTTTAATAATGCCTCCCAAAACACAGAGCATCATTAATCATAAACGACTGCAGATTTCCTCGATCCTGGCATTGCTACAGGGCTCGGGCATTTTTAAAGATCTTCTACATATGAGCAGGCAACAGCCTCACGACGTTGTATGAAGATTTAGCTGTGACAGAAAGATGAAACAAGAGCTGAAAACATTAAAATACTGAGAAACTGAAGATGGTTTTATTACATTTCAATAAGCTATAAGTCTAACTTTCAACTACTATTAATTCTGTTTCACTACCATATCAATCAGTCAACAACTATTTACTGAGTGACAACAATGTGTTCAGCATCATTTAGTACTGTATGAGTACAGACACTGGAGAATTCCTTTCATTTAAGAAACATTATGTTAACTATCTGAGTGCAAGTTTTTTTTTTTTTTTTTTTAATGAGTACTTTGGAAATTATTCTATGCTTTGCGAAGAAGAGAGAGACATATGCCTTTCCTTCAGCTTCGCATCGTTCATCCAAATTCTGACTCTGTCTACTGAGAGACAGTGCCAGATCCCACTGTTGGAGGGCTCAGCTCTAAGCCCATTCCCCAGCTTTAATTAGCAGTTACAAGATCAAGGTTATTTTTTGCGTCTGCCCAAAGAGCTCTGAATCGGTGCTCCAACTCCATCTTTGGATTCAGTTCATTTACTTTAGTGGTCCAGAGAATTCAGAGAAACACATCATCAAATGTTTCCAGGTATCAGTAATGAGATACACAGGACAAGCCATGAGGGCAAGCGCGTTGAGCTTTTCCTGCTTTCTGCAAGTGTGGCTTTTTCCATGATGGCCCAAGTTTGGCTTTCTGGACACTATCCTAAGCCTTTTCTTGTGGACTTTCAGGAAGACTTGATTGCACAGGCATGACTGTGAATAGACAGAATGGGAATACAAGCAGGGTTTTCTGCTTTGATTCTGTAGCATTCCTTTCTGAAAGGTGTGGAGCAAGGTGAAGCTGGGGAGATAGATCAATACAATAAGCACTAGCCTGACAAGAGCAAGGACCTGAGTTCAACCTCCAGTTCAGTGGCAGGCGGAAGGGGGGAAGACTGACACTCACTGAACTCGCTGACAAGAGATCTATAAACTGTTGCACATGGTTTCAGGGGAAATCCTGAGAAGATTTGACCCACCTTGTCAGATATACATGTTACATTTTTTGTTATATAGTTCTTGTTTTAACTTGGTTTTAACCATCCATAAGACGAAAAGCCATATTGATATGCTGAGCTGTAAAAGGCTCAAGTCAACAACTTTCAACTATTTATTCTTAGTTAAAAGAGAAGAAATATTGGACTGATAGTGTTTAGAAAAGTTACCAAAAATTGCATCTTTTACTCAGAACAACTACTATCAAGACAACAACATGAATTGTATTAATCATTGTGGCTATCCTACAAATGTGTTTTGAAACTGTCTCCTTGTTATTCTTTTTTTTTTTTTTTTTGCAGGACCGGGTTTTCAACTCATGACCTTGCACTTTCCAGGCAGGCACACTTATGCCACAGAGCTACCTCCCTAGCTCCCTTTCTTATTAAAAGTAATAAAATGTTTTTTTAAAAAAATAAATCTTTCAATCAACTTCAGAAAAAGAAAGAAAGAAAAGAAAAGAAAAAAAAAAAAAAAAAAAAGAAGGTATGGAGCGAGGCTGCCCAGGAATGTGGGGTTCTAATGAGCTATTTTTGCAGAAACATAGATCAAACAATTTCTTTATGGTCGGGTGAAAGCAGAGATGGTTAGAATGTCTATGAACTAAGCTTAAGAGAGAAAGCTAGTTGTTGTGGCCTTCTTAGAAGAGTTATGAGCCAGAATTTATGAATGTAATCATATATACTTGATGTGATAGACTGAAATACCAGTGTCCTTTTAAAAGTCATGTGCCTTCACCATGATGATATTAGGAGCGCGGGATGGTCTCTGAGAGGTAATTAAGCCAAGAGGGTGATGTACTGATCGATGGGACTGTCCAAGACCCTGGACAGCGCTCTAGCCTTCTTCTGGCAAGTGAGATGACAACAGAAGGACAATAGTCTGCACTTCATCTAGACTTATTTCTCAAGTCTTTACTTTTAGCCAAAACTTGAGGGTTATAGAATTAATTCATGTTTAACTTTGATTGGCAATATTAACTGCTTTTTGCTATCACTTTCTAACATCTAAGCCAGCATTCAGCAAAATATCACCCATGGAATAAGTCTGGCACACCACTTATTTTTGCAAATAAAATATTCTTTCTTTCATTCTTTCCTTCCTTTTTGTGGTACCTGGGATCGAACTCAGAACCATGTGCTTGCCAAAAGTTTCCTTTAATATTTGTTTTCTTATTACTTTTCTGTTGTGTTTCTCATGTAAATGTTAGCAGACTTTTTCTTAAAAGGCCAGAGAATAAATATTTTGTGCTTGGAAACAAACTTACGTGTCATGCCACTGCAGTGTACATGCAGAAATAGACAAGGAAGAGATAAATGGGTGTGGCTGAGGCCTGCTATAAAACAGACAGCCAGTCCACATATAACAGCTGGCCGACATTAGTTATAGAAAAGGGTACAAGAATTTTAATCCCTAATGTGCAGGCAAGATTCATGCCTCTCTCTCTCTAGTAGTTCACATTATAAACATTAACTATCCTTACCTGAAAGAATTGCAAACTAAAAATATTTTAAATATGTTAAACCATTTACCCATCCAACTAACTAAATACAAGGTGATCAAAAGTACAATTTTTATAAGATAACATAAAAGGCAGTATAAAAGTAATGTTATCAAATTTACTCAATGTAAGAATCAATTGGTTGAAATGGCCCCATTTCCCAGCAACTTTGAGAACAGCCAGCGTTATAAAAATACACTGCCCCAGTGATGATCCTTGGAGTAAGCTGTTAGGTGTTAATAGCTATTGAATTAAGGTTTTGTTTGGAATTGCTTAATGTGTATAATGAAATAGAGCTGTGATTTTTCTCATTTTTAAAACAAACATGATACTGACTTCACAAAGTACAGATATGTTTAATGTTTATATTACATGGAAAAATGTGTACAAGAAAGGCCAATATGAAAAGTGCTCACCATCTTTGGTCAGTAGAGAAATACAAATTGGAACACTGAGATTCCACTTTACTTTAGTGTGGGTGACCCTTGTAGAGCACGTCGAAACAACAAATACTGGGAAAGCTTTGAGAGAAAAGAAACTCTTCTCTGCTATTGTTGGGAACGTAAACTAGAGCAGCCATCATGAAAACCAGTATGGAGATTCCTCAGAAATAGAAATTTCACTAAAGTCAGCTCAACTCCTCCTGGTAAGTTCCCAGAAGAGCTGAAGTCAACACCTTACAATGCGTCCACATATACATGCCTGTGTTTATAGCAGCTTGACGCAGAATAGCCAACCCATAAAATTGGCCTATAGTAAGCCTGTCAAGAGATGAATAGATATCTTGGACTGGCCTGCCATGCCAGCCCCGCTCGCTCTTGGGCACACTGAGCCGGCCATGGAGTCCGGGCATGGTGGCATGTGCCTGTAATCCCAGCACTTGGGAGACAGGGAATAGGAGTATCATTAAGAGTCAGATCTTTGTAGTCAGAACCTGCACCGAGAGAGAGAGAGAGAGAGAGAGAGAGAGAGAGAGAGAGAGAGAGAGAGAGAGAGATATGAATTGATAAAATGTAGTAAATATATACATTGGAGTAGTGCTCAGGCATAAGGAAGCATAAGTTTGGTGGCTGGGGAGATAGCTCCGAGGCACAAGTGCCTGCCTGGCAAGCGCAAGGTCGTGAGTTTGAATCCCTGGTCCCACAAAAGAGAAGCATAAATTTGACTTATAAGTAAGATAATTAGTGCTAAATTAAATAAGCCAATACTAAAACATTAGCATTTCATAATTTCTTCGTAAGATCCAAAATACAAATAATTTAAAAAGAAAAACAAGCATGTTAAGAAACGGGGGGGGGGGGTGTAGAAAGGACATAGGGGCGGAGAGTGCAGGATAAGGGGCAGATGGGGCACAAATAATCAAGATGTAGCATGTAAATATATCAGTTCCCTAAGCTGATTATAATCACTGTGTGTTGGGGGCAAACCTGTCTGCACCTCGGGTATCTACGTCGCTGCTTCTCATGAATACGGCTAGTTCCCATGGGAAGTGTGCACAGCTCAGGGAGCTGACACACAAGTGGCTTGGCCTTCCCCTGAGATAATACAGACACTTCCAGTCCTGTGCCCTGGGTAGCCACCAGGGCATGACGCTTTGCGGAAGCTTAGATGTTCTTCTTGTTCCGGATCTTACTCTCTTAAGTTCTCTATGAGCGCGAGCCTTCTGCTGATGGTATACACAAAGGCGCTGCAGTTGTCAGGCCCTGCTTTCTCCCAAGAAAAGAGCAGCTCAACCTGACCTCAGCTTTCTGCGTCCCGACTCTTTTTTGTCATCCACTGCAGCTATGTATGTGAAGCATACACTAAGAAAAAAATTAAATATGATGTGCCTTCAAGCTCCTAGATATATAGGGATATCTTTCATAAATACATATTTGCAGTATATAATGACTTTATTCATCATGGTCCGTTGATCCATGTGCTAACATATCTCAATTTTTAAAATTTACTTTCCAAATCATGTTCCTCCTTTCTCCCTCCATCTCTAGTCTCTTCCTATTAATAAAAGATTTATCTCTCTGTTTACTATTGCTGATCTTTTATTTTGGTCCTTAAATTAACTGAATTTAGGTTTCTCACAGGAGAGGATCCATGCAATATTTAAGTTTATGTGCATACACACACGCACACACACACATGCACACGCGCGCGTACACACACACACACACAAATATAAAGCAACACATATCGAACAGAAGTGAAAGAAGTAGTCCCTTCTCAGGTAAAAGTCCTCACGTATAGAAAGCCATGTACCAGTTCATTTTTCCCAGACACCATCAAAGCCTGGACAATATGAATATTTAAAAGCCAGCTTCCTACCTGAGCAAGAGCACTCTGAAGCGGGGTGTACTGCCAAGCGCCCCGCGACTCACAGCTCTCTCAGAGCCAACCTCAGCCCACTACCCCGCCACTCCCGGGTGTCTTACCTGCGAGCACTTTCTGCAGCTATCTGTACACCGTCTCCATCCCAGATTCTGCCTGAGGTAATGCACCTTCACAGAACATATTTATGGACATGAAAGTTTAAAACATAAATGTTCAAGTATCCCATACTGTCACAGTCCCTGTACTGTGCAGCTCAATTCATTTTTTGGCTGCAGTAAGCTCCCAACAAGCCATCCTGACACAGATAAAACTGCAGAAGGAAGGGTAAGCCAAAGGACCAGGAATTGGGAGCCAGGGAAGGAGGCATAATAGCTGTGCAAATGATGCTCAGAGAAGAGTGTGACAAGGACATCAAAGTGGAAGTGGGTCTACTTTATGAAAAGATCATAGAATCCTTGAATCCAAGATCATAGAAGCTTTATATCTTAACTGGGAGGAAGAAGTGAAGGCACAGCACTCTTTTTCTTACAAGTATTTATTTTTAAAATTTAAAGGGAATAAAATATAGAAAAATGTTAAAAGCAATACAGAATTTCAAAACAAAATGATAGGAAATCAATAATGGTTCATAATTGCATATTATTATTTGCAAAGTAGCTGTTGAGATTACCAGAGATAAACATGCAATACTGGTCAACAAATGTGAAAAGAAATGAAGTGTTAACCGTTCTTTCGATAAACCAGTAAAAATTAGTAGTACAATGATCTCAGCGATCCTGTGCATATATGTATTTTTCCCTTTTTCTTCCTTCTGTTCTGCTTTCCCTCATCCCAATTGTTCTTTCCTTTTAAGCAGTTTCTTGCTCTTTCACAGTATTTATGGTACTAGGAACAGTACTCGAAAAAGAGAAAAGTAGGGAAGCAGTGAGGAAATTACTATGTATTATAATGAGGTACTGCACAGAAATCATAAGATTGACAATAACTTTTAGAAGGGCTATAAGGATAGCCAATATTTTGGCCCTAACCCTTCAAGGTCAGTAAGGACCAGGATATAAGAGAACCTGTGCTGTAATATCCTATAACTCAGAGGTGTCCCAAATTTTCTGGTCAAGGAGATTATGGGACCTCAGAGGAAAGGGATGAATGAACTATAGTGCGTCTAAGGAGAGTCACCCAGAGAAAAACATTCTCTCAGGCTTTCACAGAAAGCAAAATGGTCAAGCAATGGCCATGACTCGTCCTGAAGGCTGACATTTTTAAATTTTGTTACAGTATCTACTATCTACTTTGATTCTCGTTTACACTTTCAGTTTCTCACATGATTCCACTTTATTTCATTTAAGAAACAACCTCAAGGAGCATCCACTTAGCTGTTAAGTATCTCAGTCTTGGGGCCTGGCGGGATGGTTCAGTAGTCTAAAGCGCCTGCTTGGGAAAGCTTGGGCGGCTTCAGGGACAGTGGTTCGATCCCCGGCACCACATGCTGCGCCAGCCCTGCCCTCGGGGTGGGCTGAGTCGGCCATAAAAATGAGTGAATAAGCAAAGGTTTCTGTAACAAGAAAAAAAAAATTAAAAAAAAAAAGTATCTCAGGCTTATCCTCCTCTATAGTTGATTGTAGAATAACAAAAGACAAGAACAATACACCTTTTACCCTTTTATCTATTGATGGGCATTTGACATGTTTCCAGGATTTAACTACTGCAAATTGTGCACATAGGTCATTGTGGTATGATGCTTTTAATTCTCTTGCAAAGATAGTATGAAGGGGAACAGCTATATCAAATAGTACCTCTAGTTTCAATTTTTTTTTCTATATTTTAGGGCAGGGTTTACGGAATGTTTAAGGTCTATGTAGATCAGACTCATACTGATTTGCCTGTTTGAGCCTCTCAAGGGCTGGGATTACAAGTATGCACCACCATGCCCCGTTTCAATTGCCTTCTCAGCATGCCCCAGCTGCTGTGCTCTGCCTAAGCAGGTGCTTTAGTCCACTAAGCTATCACGCCAGCCCGAGATTCAGTTTTTTGAGGACTCTCCACACTAATACCCATAACGGCTGCACCAGTTTACATTTTCATGGACAGTGCAGAGGGCTTCTTTTTCCACACAACCATTCCAGCTTTTGTCATTGGCTTATTTAATTTTTTTTCTTTTCCCCCTTCTTTTCTTTGAAAGTTGACATATTGCATATTGTCCTCACAATCATTCTATAGAGTGCAGGGTGTGGGCATGACCCGCCTCCCTATTGATGTTGCATAGAAAAAAGAAAGAAAGAAAAAAAAAAAAAAAA
>PVJA010044889.1:0-15924 GCA_004027025.1 Myocastor coypus | reverse complement strand
GGCTGGCCTTGAGCTCAGTTTTGTAGCCCAGGCTGGTCTTGAACTCTCACCAATCCTCCTGCCTCAGCCTCCCAAGTGCTGGGATTACAGGCATGCGCCACCACGCCTGGCTATGATGGGATTTTATTTTTTTTATTTATTTTTTCTTGTTTCAGAACTTTTGATTGTTTATTCACTCATTTTTATGGCCGGCTCAGCCCGCTGTGAGGGCAGGGCTAGCGTAGCATGTGGTGCCGGGGATCGAACTGCAGTCCCTGAAGCTGCCCAAGCTTTCCCAAGCAGGCGCTTTAGACCACTGAGCGATCCCGCCAGGCCCCTATGATGGGATTTTAGAAGAGCCTTGCTTAATGGTTTTCAACTTTTTTTTTTTTCAGTACTGGGGATTGAACTCAGGACCTTGCACTTGCTGGGCAAACACTTATTCTACTGAGCTATTTCCCCATCCTCCGTATCATTTTAATGTTTTTTTTTTTTTTAATCAGTGTACTGTGTATGTGGTCAGAAAAATCAATTCAACATTTTTATCATAAAGCAGTGTCTGCTTCTGTCAGTGGGATGAGGGAGGTGTGTGTTTTTTCTGCAGGTGGCAGGACAGAGTGTGATGGGTGTGCTCGCTGAAGCTCTTGGCTCCCTGCCTCTGGCCTCCTCCACTCATCCCAGAACCTCCTGAGTCCTCAGCCCAGCAGCCCTCCTGGCTCTGGCTCTGGCTCTGGCTCCCCTGGCAAGTGGCCAACCTGGCCAGTAGCGTGCATGACTCTGCTGGGCCTGGACTGTCATCCCTTCCCTGTGGGTTTCAGATCCCTGCTGCGCAGGTGTCTCTTGTGCTATTTGGAGGGAAGGTGTCTGGAGCAATTGCCGACCCTGTGGCTGGGTTCTTCATCAACAGAAGCAGGAGGACAAGGTCCGGACGGCTCATGCCCTGGTGAGCAATCTCTCCATGCTTCAGATCCAGGAGCCTGGCTCCATACCCCAAGGGCACATGTTGCGTGCAGTGGACAGTCTGTGGGTGGTTGGGGATCAAGACTGCATGGTGTCTTGGGAGGAAAAACAGGGCCTGTGGGGCACTCTTGGGCCTGTCTTCTCAGATGGTGCAGCGGGGCTTGATGAGTCTGCATCACTTGCAGGCCTGGGTTGTGGCCTAGGGTGGACAGGCCCAGTGGAGGCCATGGACGGTCTGAGAGAAAGTGCAACTTGCTTATGTCCCAGCATCCTTAATAGTGAGGAATGGCACTGCTGAGAACCCAAGTGTCCCTTCCACTACACTTCCCACTTAGGAGCCCCAAGACCAAAGGAGGAGGCTGAGGTGGTCCCTGGCCTGGTGCTAAACAACTAACGTCAGCTGTGCTCCCCAGGGTGCTAGGCTGCACACCGTTCCTCAGCCTAGCCTACTTCTTCCTGTGGTTCTTGCCTCCCTTCACCAGTCTCCGAGGACTCTGGTATATCACGTTCTACTGCCTCTTCCAGGCCCTGGCCACGGTAAGCAGGTGGCCTCATCTCCTTGGCCTGGCTCTGATGGACCTCACTGCTGGAGGTGGCTACCACTGGGGGAAAGGGATAAAGCCACAAGTCCACTTCTGTTGTCTCCCCACCAGGGTCTGGGAACTGATTGTGAGCTCTGTTGGCCCATTTGAGCCTTGAATTCTCAGGTTCAGATGACCAGGAGACCTGGTCATACTGAGCCCTGGGTGCCAGGATGGGATGGGGTGGGCGCAGGCCTTCATGGGGCCAAGTGTGGGTATCAGGGAGCATCCTAAGGTCTGCCAGGCCACCCCAGTTCTTCCAGGTGCCCTACACAGCACTCACCATGCTGATCACCCCGAGCTCCCTGGAACGGGACTCTGCCACTGCGTATCGTGAGTGCAGCTCTAGGGTCTGGCGGGAGGGTGCTGCCCTGGGAACCCAGTGGCTGGCTCAGTCACCCACACTGCTATCTCCAGGGATGACCATGGAAATGGCAGGGACACTGATGGGTGCCACCGTCCATGGGCTGGTTGTGTCCAGTGCCCACAGACCCAACCATTGTGAGCTCCCTGGGCCTGCAGCTGTCTCCCCGGACGCAGTAAGTGCCCAGCTGTCCTCTACCCTCTCTGCAGGGTCAGCTCCTCCAGTGCCGTTTCTCTGCCAGCCCCTCTCACTTGTCTTTTGGTGCTCTGCTGTGCCCCTGTGCCTTCCCTGCTCCTCTAGCTGAGGCTGTGAGCCCCAAGGGCCAGCTCATCTCTACACCCCTGTAGCCAGGAGTGAAGCTAGACTCAAGCTCAGAGGCAGTTCCCCTGGCTCCAGTCTCCAGTATGCGACACACACACGTACTCCGGAGCATTGTGGTCCCTACTGGCATGGCTGCCTGCTTTCTATGCAGCACACACAAAGTCACCAGTGGGGGACACATGTGGAAGGAGCACCCAGGCCTTTTGACCCTCTCTCCAATGACTTGATAGAGGGAACCCAGCATCCCTGAGCTTGGATAAAGGCCCCTGTGTTAGCTGTTTGTCACAGTGACCAAACACCTGACATAAACAAGGTAAAGGAGGAAGGGTTTGTTGTGGCTCCTGGTCTCAGAGCTTTGGCTCCTAACTGGTTTCTCCCTTGCTGGGGGCCTTGGGGGCAGTAAGGGCACAGGCCAGCAGAGCTGCTTACCTCTTGGCAGCCTGGAAGCTGAGGGCAGAGGGGCCCAGGACCAGTGGTCCCTATGCCCCTGCCCTGAGTTTCACATTGATGGATGCATATACAGGCCCCAAGACCCAGGCACCTTTTGGAAGCCCCTTGAACACAAGAGGCTCGAGGGGACATTTTGTACTTACTTTTAATAGCCCCTGTGCTCCCAGGGGGAAGTGTACTGCCTGACTTCCACGAGGCCGAGACACCTTCCACACAGCCCCACTCCTCCTTTCCCAGACTCGCCTCTACTCCTTAGCGGCCGCTGCGGTTGCTGTGACTTACCCTGTGTGCATCACTCTGCTCTGCCTTGGTGTCAAGGAGCAGCCGGGTATGGAGGTGCTGTGAGGGCGCGGGAGCCAGAAGCTGCTCTTCTTGGGACTTTAAACTTTCAAGCCAGTGTCACTTCTTGTGTTATAGACCCTGTTGGTCCAGCCTCCGGCCAAGGCCTTGGCTTTTGGGCTGGCCTGGGCCTCACAACCCGATATCCACCCTATGTGAAGCTGGTGGTCTCCTTCCTGTTCATCTCAGCTGCAGTGCAGGTACTGTGGCCAGCTGGCTCCAGTGCAATGGCTCTGGCCCTGCTGGCCCTGCTGACCCTGCAGGCTCAGGGTGCTGCCCCACCATACCAGAGTCAGCCTCGAGTTTTACAGGAGACCCCATCAGAGGCTGGTGCTACAAGGAGAGTCCTGGGTGGGGCTGTAGGCCTGGGAGCCAGGGTCCTCAGAAGCTGGTGGAGTCTGGGCTAGTTTCCTTGCATGCCAAGTGCTCCTGGTCTGAGCTGTGCACAGGGTAACAACGGGCTGGGCATAGTGCTTTTCTCTGTGCATCTGCTGTGGGGGTGACTGCAGGATGGTGGCAGAAACTGGAGTTCAAGGTCCCAGGGGAGAAGCCAGACTCAAGACCCTGCCCTTGCCTTTGACTCCTGCACTTCTGCTGTCGCTTGGCTATGCCCACATCCTGGCCACACCCTCAGGTGGAGCAGAGCTACCTGGTCCTGTTCTGTACACATGCTGCCCAGCTACAAGATCATGTCCAGAACCTGGTGCTAACTATTCTGGTGAGGGCCCTAGCTGGTGGGGCTCAAGTCGCTTGGGGTGTCAGTTAAGGTCATATGTGACCAGAGTGCTCACCATTCTATACTCTGCTTTAGTTGTAATCACTTGCCTGACAGCACAGCACAAATTGGCCGGGGTCTGAGTTAACTGCTGTGGCATAAACCAGGGGCAAGGCGAGGCTGAGCTGAGATCCAGGGGGAGGTGCTAGCTGCAGGGCCTGGTGTGGTGACGCTGTCTGCTCACAGGTCTCTGCTGTGCTGAGCACTCCACTGTGGGAGTGGGTTCTCCAGCGATTTGGGAAGAAGACGTCGGCTCTTGGCATCTGTGTGAGTGAGATAGAAACTGACACTGAGGCAGCAAGGTTATGCCCACAGAGTGCGAGCCTCCTGGAGCTCGCAGGGAGGGCCCTGCATTCCCTTGCATCTGCAGAGCTTGCCTCACCGCTAAAATATGGTGAGCATGTGGATGGGGACAAGCCCAGGACATAGGGGAGGGACAGCTTGTATGTGTGTCTCCCCAGGTGATGGTGCCTTTTGCAGTCTTGCTGGCTGCTCTGCCCACAGCACCCGTAGCATATGTTGTGGCTTTTGTCTCTGGCGTGAGCATTGCTGTGTCCTTGCTGCTCCCCTGGTAGGTTGGGGTTTGGGGGTGAGGCTTCAAGTGCCTCTGTAAGGGTCCCCTTCTTCATGTTTCTGTTGTTCTAGGCTCTTAGATCCAGCCTTGTGGGAGAAAGAGGCCCTTGTGAAAAAGACGCCCATGGCGGGAATGCTGGGTGTAGGCCAAGCCCATGTGCTGCTGCCTGTGGGTTGGTCCTGGGCAGAAGGGATGCTGGCTCAGTCTCTGTCCCTGGAGTCCCTGGAGAGTGAATGGGAAGCTAGTTGTCATGGTCAAGGTGATTAGGCAGGCTAACTCCACAAATCTGTCCAGGTCTATGCTGCCAGATGTGGTGGACGACTTTCAGCTGCAGCACCAACACGGCCCAGGCCTGGAGACCATCTTCTACTCATCCTATGTCTTCTTCACCAAGCTGTCAGGCGCATGTGCCCTGGGCATCTCCACCCTCAGTCTAGAGTCAGTCCCAGGAGTGGGAAAACCCAGGGGCACAAGAGACCCAGGGTGGGAAGAGGAGGCAGAGCTGCCACCTTCAACAGTTTGGGACGACCATGCATCTGGGCATAGCTGTGTTTTGTGGAGTGTGGAAAATACCTCCCCTTGCAGTGCACTTGGCAAAGGGCATTTCCTAGGCAATATCCCCCTTGACAAGCCCTAGCTCTCAAGTTCTCAGCTCTCTGAACTCCTTTCTGGTGCTCTTGACCCAACCCCCTCCATAACTAGGCTGATCTGGCCAAGACATGAAGTGAAATTTCAGGAGTGGGTGGGCGCTCAGCTGTTCCTGACTGGACTGTCGGGATATATCTCTCCAGGTTTGCAGGGTACAAAGTGGGAGCCTGCAAGCAGGCAGCCAAGGTGGTGGTCACGCTCAAGGTTCTCATTGGCGCCGTGCCCACCTGCCTGATCCTTGCTGGTCTGTGCATCCTTATGGTCAGCCCTGCTCCCCAGGTACCAGGCCAGGCCAGTTCCCAGCAGCACAGCCTCCGGAGGTAGGCAGCCCCTGGAAACTGTAGGGCTACCAATCCCAGGGAAATACACAGAGGCACACTGAGGCCTGGATGGCCAACACCAGCCTACAGATGTGCTGGATAAGTCTGTGATCCTGCCTTGGGGAGCCTCTTAGCTTTGGGGACACCATTTGCTTCTGGGTTTTCTACTTTCTGTCCCTGACCCCAGCCATTTTCCTTGAAATGCCTGGTGGGTGGAAGTATATGAAGACTCCCACTCGGACCCCTCTTCACTTGCTCTCTGTATTTCCTGGGTACATCTACTTGCATGAATGGGTACTTCGCACCCAGGGATTCTCAAACCTCCCTCCAGTAAGATCACACTCACCTGGACATTCACTCTTGTCCTACAGCTTTGTCCTCATGAGCCCTAAAACTGAACTTGTCTTTGGCCCACCAGCTCCCCCTTCTGTGCCCATCTCTGTGAATGGTGCCATCTTCTGCCCTGGAGCACCACCCCATACAATAGTCACTGAAATACTGAGGGTTCTGTGGCATGCAGTCCCCCATGTCATTGCCATCTTTCCTTTTGTTTTTTCTCTTCAGGAAGAGTAGCCTCAGCCTTGCTTCAAATTCAAGAGGACTGCTGTGAACCACAGGAGCCGTTTGCTGGGCCTGGTCTCTGTCCCAGCCCTTGGTACCTCCTTGCAGTTTAGCGCAAGGTGCTTCCCTCTTGAGTTGGTGTCTCCAGTGATGATTCCCATGGGACAGCCACACACCAGGGCAGCCACCTGACCTCTCCTGCCCATGGGTCACAGAGCATCTCAGGCCTGTGACTCTCATCACACCAGCTCCCAACAAGCTTGAGCCACAGAGCACCCCCGTGATAGTATTCCTGCAAACAGGAAGCCTCTGCCTGGCCTGGCCTCTAGACTCCCATAGGCAGAGAGGGACACAGACACACAAACCCCATGGCCTGAAGCTCCAGCGGACATCTGAACACTAGAGAGGCCAAGACACCATGTGGGGAGGCCAAGTAGGGATAGATGGCATGCTGGGGACCTGCAAGGAGGAGAGAGCCAAAGATCAGTGCAGGGGATCGACCCCAGCGGGATGAGGAGCAGGGTATTCCCAGCCTTTTGCTCTTGTCACAAGAGTTGACAGTACTGCTTCTACTCAGGGACAAAGGCTGACACAGAGCCCCCAGAGGTCAAACACAAGCGCTTCATGTGACAGTGTTTTTCTGAAACCCTATCTTATTAAAGCACAAGCACTGGAGTTTTCTCAAGCCATGTCTTTGGGGAAGAAAGATCTACTAAGGTTTACTGTTTACAACACAATTAAAGGGGGGAAAAAAGGGTTTGTCTTGGGCAGACTTCTCCCACTGCTGGAATCTGCTGAGGAGAGAGGTGTCCCGTGTCTCTGACCCTGGACACTGCCCAGACCACATGTCCCCAGGTGCATTTCCTTAGGCAGGGTCACCATCTAGGAGCTGGCTTCCTCCTTTCCTCTGCAAAGACACAAGGCTGAGTCTTTAGAGGGGCCCCAGGGCATTGGCAATGGCTTTAAGTGGCCCGGGCCTGAGGGTGGACTGGGAAGCTCAGGAAAGTCAGAGGAGCTGCTGTGGCCACAGGGCCCCAAATTAACTGTTCAGCATGATAAATATTTGCTCAGCAAACAATGTATCTCCCACCTCTGAAACAAATAGTTTCAGCTTTTTCCTCCAAATTTCTGCCTGCTGATATTACCTGCCCTGCCATCCCTGTCCTCTCAGCCTCACAATCCACTCTGTACCCTGGGAATGTTGCTCCTGGCCTCCACAGCTGGGGTATAGCAGGCCCAACAGGAGAAGACTAGCAGTGGGAGACAGGATTTTTTAAAAAATATATATATTTTTATTTTTATGTTTATTATTATTTTTTTTCTTGTTTCAGAACTTTTGTTTGTTTATTTATTCCCATGGCTGGCTCAGCCTGCCCCGAGGGCAGGGCTGGCGCAGCATGTGGTGTCAGGGATCAAATGGTGGTCCCTGCAGCCACCTAAGCTTTCCTAAGCAGGCGCTTTAGACCACTGAGCCATCCTGCCGGGCCCCGGGAGACAGGATTTGTAGGCAGCTTCCATCTTTTTTCTTTTGAGACCAGGTCTTGAAATGCAATTTAGGTGGGTCTTGAACTCACTGTGTAGCCCAGGGTGGCCTCACAGATCCTCCTGCCTCAGCCTCCCAAGTTCTGGGGTTACAGGTATGTACCATCATGCTCAGCTTGCTTCCATGTTTTGCCACATGTGACTGGTGGACTGGTTTAACCAACTGGAGCTTGACATGCTTGACCATCTAACACTTGGGAACCACCCGTGGTGGTGCACGCTTGTAATCCCAGCACTCAGGAGGCTGAAGCAGGAGGATCACTGCAAGTTCAAGACCAACCTGAACTATATAGTCAGACTCTGTCCCATAAACACACACACAAAAAAAACTCCCCCAAAAACATGTACTCAAGAATCTGACACTTTGAGTTTCGGTGGTGACAGCCTGCACTCTGCCAGTCACTGGTTTGGACCCCAGGCCTGACGTGGAATGAATCCCGATTCCTGCAGGCAGATGGGCAGTTCTCGCTACTGCTGCTCTCCACTGCATATCTCTATATGACTCTCAGGAACAGCTGCGTGAGCACACACCTGACCTTGGAACGACCTTCCACACACGCCTCTTACACCCCCAGAGAACAGCTGGGCTTGGGGAACTTTTGGATTCACTTTTCTTTTTTCATAACTTTCTGGTATATGAAAAAACAGTTTTTTGTTTTTTTTTTATTAATCTACTACTTTGGTGTATTCCTATAATTTGTAGATTCTTTTGCATTTCTTTTTAAAAAATTATTTTATTATTATTATTTTTTTCCTTGTTTCAGAACTTTTGTTTATTTGCTTATTTATTTTTCTGTTCAGCTCAGCCTGCCCTTAGGGCAGGGCTGGCGCAGCATGTGGTGCCGGGGATTGAACCATGGTCCCTGCAGCCGCCCAAGCAGGCTCTTTAGACCACTGAGCCATCCTGCCAGGCCCTCTTTTGCATTTTCTAAGATTTGCAACATGACTAATTCACTATTTTACTGATGGATGCTGTGAAGAATTGCTAAGGAGAAACAGTGACTGTGGGCATCCTTGCCTTACTGCTGACTGCCTGCCTGGTTACATCTTTTAAAAAAATGTTTGGGGGACGCCTGGCAGGATGGCTCAGTGGTCTAAAGCGCCTGCTTGGGAAAGCTTGGGTGGCTTCAGGGACCTTGTTTTGATCCCAGGCACCACATGCTGCACCAGCCCTGCCCTCGGGGTGGGCTGAGCCAGCCATAAGAATGAGTGAATAAACAAACAAAGGTTCTGAAAGAAGAAAAAAAAATTTTTTTTAAATGTTTGGGAGCAGGGATATAGCTCAGTGGCATAGTGCCAGCCTAGCTAGCATGAGATCTTTTTTTTTTTTTCAGGACCAGGGTTTGAACTCACGACCTTACACTTGCCAGACAGGTACTTGTGCCACTGAGCTATCTCCCCGCCCCCTAAGCATGAGATCTTGAGTTTGATTTTTGGTACAAAAAAAAAATTGGTTTATGCTTATTAATTACACATTTCTGAGTATGATGTAACATATGGATCACTGTAATGTTTCACATTACACATCACATTATTATGATGGTTAAATCAGTGGGACTATGAGAGCCATTACTTAAACATTTATCATTTCTTTTTTCTTTTTTTTTTTTCGGCCTTGCACTTGCCAGGCAGGCACTTGTGCCTCAGAGCTATCTCCCCAGCCCCTAACATTTGTCATTTCTTTGTGGTGATAGCATGCAAAAATCTCTTTTTTTTAATTCTGTTTACATATTTTTATATTTTCTAGCTACTTAAATATACACGAGTCATTCTTCTGTGCAGCAGAAACCACAATTTGTTTCTGCTCTCAACTGTCAATTGTGCCCGTTAGCCTCAGTCTCCTTTGTGTTCTCTCCCCAGTCGCTAGTAACTGATACCCTACTCTCACTAAGAAATCAACATGTTTAGACCCTGCATGTACATGAGGCCATGGGTTATCTGTCTTCCTGGTTTATCCATGTTGTCACAGATGACGAGAGCTCACCGTCCATATGGCTGGCGCTACTCTCCAGTGTATATATTGCATGCCACATTCTCTTTAGCCATTTATTTGCTGGTGGGCAAACGGAAGCTGACTCCATCTCTTGCTACTATGAATAATGCTGTCAATGAGCAGGAGTGTAGGTATCTTTACATACTAATTTCTTTTTTAAGGTTTTTAAAAAAATTACTACATGTTAGGCTGGGGGTGATGGTGGTTGCACACCTATAATCTCTGCACTCAGGAGGCTGAAGCAAAAAGATTGTTTTAAATTAGAGGCCAGGGCTGGCCAAATAGCTCAGCAGGTCAAAGTGCCTGCAAGCAGGCACAGGGGCCAAGGGTTTGATCCCCAGCGTGCTATCCCGGCCCTGTCCCTGGGGTGTGCTGAGATGGCAATTGAGACTGGGTATGGTAGTGGCACGAATCTGTAATCCCAGCTCTTGGGAGGCTGTAAACAGGAGGATCACTGAGTCTGATCTAGTAGCGAGACCCTGATCACCCTATAGACTCTTCCCTAAAAACAAAACAATAATAATAATGACAAAAACAATAATGGGCCAGCGAGATGGTTCAGCGGTCTAATGCGCCAGCTTAGGCAACCTTAGGCAACTGCAGGGACCACAGTTCGATCCCTGGGACCACATGCTGTGCCAGCCCCACCCCCAGGGCAGGCTGAGCCAACCATAATAATAATAAAAGATGATGATGATGATAATAATAATTTTAAAAATTGGGGCTAGGGAGATAGCTCTGAGTTCAATCCTCAGTTCTGAAAAATAACATACATACATACATACATACATACATACATAAGTTAGAGGCCAGCCTGAGCTACACGGACAGTTCACAGCTAAAATACATAGCCAAGACCCTGTCTCAAAAAATCAGAAAAAACTAGTGTGTTGGCAGATCATAATTCACTCCTCATGAGGAGCTGGCACTTGTATGCAACACATCTCAACTCTTTCATCCCCTTCCCCCTCTCTCTGCTCTGTTGGTTCCCTTCCCATTTAAATCTTCCTCCCTGTTTTCTATTACTGATCTTTTATTTTGCTTTTATATTTTGGCTTTTTCATTTAAGATGGGCCATGTTCGGCAGGCTGAGGCAGGAGGATCGATGTGAGTTCGAGACCAACCTGGGCTACAAAAGTGAGCTTAAGGCCGGCCAGCCTGAACTGCATAGTGAGACCCTGTCTCGAAAAGCAAAAAAAAAAAAAAGTTGGGCCATGTGACATTTAGGGAGGGGCTCGTGTGTCAGATGTACTTCACTTAAACTTATGGTCTGAAGGAGCATCCATTTTCCTTAGAGGACTCCAGCTTCTGCTTATGGCAGAGTAGGACTGCCTTGTGTATAAAGACCACATTTTCTTCATTTGTTCATCTGTTGTGGACAGAGAGGCTGCTTCCACAAATTAGCTGTTAGGAATTGTGCTGCTCTAAACACGGGTGGCACAGAAGCATGTTTTTAACTCTTACAGGGAGATACCTAGAAGATGAATGGCTGGGCCAAATGGAACTGTGTGATCCTCCTGCCTCTGCTTCCTGTGTGCCAAGATTACAGGTATTGTGTCCCTACACTCAGCCTAGCATTCTTTTGATTTTTGGTCCGAGTCATGTTTTCTGGAGTAAGATGGAATTTCTTCTTTTTTTTTTTTTTAATTGGATTTTATTTATTTAATTATTATTATTATTATTTTTTGTATTATGGCTGGCTCAGCCTGCCCTGAGGGTGGGGCTGGCACAGCATGTGGTGCCAGGGATTGAACCATGGTCCCTGTGGTTGCTTAAGCTTTCCTAAGCAGGTGTTTTAGTCCACTTAACCATCTTGCCAGCCCAGTACGATGGAATTTCAGTGTAGTCTTAACTTTTTTAAAATTTTTATTTTATTTGTATTTTTTCTTGTTTCAGAACTTTTGTTTATTTTTATGGCCGGCTCAGCCTGCCCTGAGGGCAGGGCTGGCGCAGCATGTGGTGCTGGGGATCGAACCACAGTCCCTGCAGCTGTCCAAGCTTTCCTAAGCAGCCGCTTTAGACCACTGAGCCATCCTGCCGGGCCCCTGTAGTCTTAACTTGTATTTCTCAAACAGCCAGCAATGTGGCACATTTTTTCATATATTTACTGGCTATCTCTACTTCCTCAACTGAAAAGTTTCTATTCATTTCAGTTCCCTGTTTTTAATGGGTCTTTCACTGGGGAAGCCTGGATTTTTTTTTTTTTTCCTCTTCTTCTTTCTATATTCTAGATGTTTGTTCCCTGATGAATCACTGGCCAAAGTTTGTTCCCATTCCAGCAGTGTGAAGAGGCAAGTCACCCCAGGCCAACCAAAGCAGCATCCTGCAGCCTGGCCCTGTGCCCAAGAGAAAGGCAAAAGGGGTCCCCAGAGGAGAACGAGCCAAGGAGGAGACCACAGAAGATTGCAAGTTGTCTGCTAAGCCTGCCAGGCTGAAAACACCCCTGCAAAGGGAGAAAGGGAGTCACTCAGCAGCAAAGGCCTAGGATGCTACAGAAAATGAGTCCCAGGCTGACAGGCGCCAAGGTTACCTGGGCAGGAGATGCAGAGGGAAGTGTGAAATACTAGTTTTTACTAAGTTTTATAAAAAGATAGGATTGAGTTTTACTTTTTTAGAATGCTATGTTGTTAGCACACAGAACACTTCAGTTATTTGGGGGAAGATGTATAGCCACTAACTCCATGTCTCCAAGGTTGGGTCCATGTAAGAAAACCATGGCTCTGTGCTCTGTTAGAGAGATTTCCTCCTGGCTCCCAGGTGGTTGGATCCTTGACAAGAACACATATGGCCACCTTGGCACAGATGCCTTTGTGGGGGTGACAACTCCCAGCTCATGGACCTAACCCTTAACCCCAGAGACCTACTATGGCCTGTACCCAAAATGGGTGGCCAGGATGCCAAGTAAGCTGGACTTGCTGGTGATGCTGAGATGGTGTTCTACAGGAGCAGTGATGGCCTTCCTACACTGTGCATCTTCAGACTGATAATCCTGCTTTCATTTCATTTCCTGAAAAGTCAGGGTCAGCTTGTGAAAAGGTGTTACGAACATGCTAAGTGTCAACCCTCACCCTAAACTTTCCTTACTCAGAGCATCAAATGAAGATTGCATTGGATTTCACTGTGGCTAATTTTTGGTAGTCCATCTGGAGAGCTTGAAAGTTGTATACTGCTAATAACTGTGTCCATGGCCTGCCTTAAATACTATGATTGCTTATGTAAAGTATCTTTAGGATTTTTTGGGGGAGCTGGCTTAGGCTGCCTTAAGGGCAGGTGTGGTAAGGTATGTGGATCTGGGGATCAAACCATGGTCCCCAGTGCCTGACTGGGTTTGCCCATGCAAGTACTTAAACAACTGAGCCCCCTGAAAAGTATTTCTAATAAAGCCAAAAACATTGGATTATTTTCCATTGTTTTGAAGACTAATAGAGGCCAAGGAAGCATTTCTACATAAGTTGTCACAGAATCAGATTTTTGTTTTTTGGTTTGAGACAGGGTGATCTGGAACACACTCTGTAGCCCAGGCTGGCCTCAAACTTTTAATCCTCCTGTCTCAGCCTCCTGAGTGCTGGGATTATGGTCTGTGCTGCCACCCTTGGTTTGAAATGAAATATAAAGAAACAATTTATATTCTGGATTACATCCCCCAGAAAAGAGACACAAGAAAACATATACATATATAAAATCAAGAACACTTCTCTATGCCAGTAATAATCAAAAACACCAAAACATTTGAAACAGCCAGAGAAAATAAGAGTGATTTTATTGAAGATGCATTCCCAGGGCTTTGGGGAAATGGTGGTTCTAACATTCACACTTGATCTCACTCTGAGCACCCTTAGCCCCCCTCTTTAGGCTCCCTAACACTTGTGATCTCATGCATCCCAGATGCTTCCTCTGCAGATGGGGCCAGACCTCAGACTGCCCTTGCCGCCACTCTCTGGCCGCTGCTCCCAGATGACCAGCGCTCTGCCATCAGCCCCTCAGCTAATGCATCTGCACCACACATGGGCCTGCTGCTTGCCTAGGTAGCCCAGCTCCATCTTCCTCAACTGTGAGTCAGGCTGCAGTCCCCAAGGCCACCCAACAGTTTCTTTCCATATAATTTTATTTTATTTTTTTTTTATTTTATTATTATTATTATTTTTTTTTTTTTGGCTTTTTGAGACAGGGTCTCACTGTGCAGTTCAGGCTGGCTTTGAGCTCACTTTTGTAGCCCAGGCTGGTCTCGAACTCGCAGTGATCCTCCTGCCTCAGCCTCCCAAGTGCTGGGATTACAGGTGTGAGCCACCACGCCCGGCTTTTCCAGATAATTTTAAAGCGAGCGATGTGTGTGTGTGTGTGTGTGTGTGTGTGTGTGTGTGTGTGCCTGTGCACTAATGGACTCTCTATGGAAAGGACAATATAGCTAAAAACGTGCTGTGCAGTCGCACCCTGTGGACACTGACCCATAATTCTTCTCAAAGGCAGTGAGGAGTGCTGTGCCTCCTCAAGGGATGCAGGGCTTTCATTATGTAGCTAGCACTTGACCCAAAAGTAGACTAAACTGGTACCTTTTAGAACCACTGTACCTCAGGTTCAGAAAAAAATTCAATTTTCTTTTTTGCCTTTTTGAGACAGGGTCTTGCTATGCAGTTGAGGCTGGCCTTGAGCTCACTCTTGTAGCCCAGGCTGGTTTCGAACTTGCACTGATCCTCCTGCCTCAGCCTCCCAAGTGCTGGGATTACAGGAGTGCGCCACCACGCCCGGCTTCAATTTTCTAACTTTTATGTTTATATACTGATTTGTAAGAACTGAAAGAAAAGAAAAATAATTAAATTCAAGTTACAAACTGGGTTCGAGGTTTTTAGTGGTAGAATGTTTGCTTAGCATGCATAGCCCCTGGGTTTGGTCCCCAGGATAAAAAAGAAGTGACAAGTTAACTTGTCACTATAATGGGTCAACTATTGGAAACAAATAGGAAGTTCTTATGACACCAGAGCTGAAGAGTAACATAACATAAAACAACACATTTCAGGGAGAAAATCAAGAGCAGCTTCCCCTATGACTTACATGTCTGCGAGCCTGAGCTCAAATCCGAGGGAAGGTCACTCAGAGTGAGTGCTGGGGTATTCTGCAGGTGCAGGTCTGCAGAGACAGGGCTGCAGAGACATGTAGCCCAAGCTGGTAGTGAGCCCTCTGTCCTCCTGCCTTAGTGTTGAGAGTACTGGGTTTGAGGCGTGCTGTACCATAGGTGGTGTTTATTTTTATTTTTATTATTTTTATAATTTTTTTAAAGAATTTTTTATTTTATTTATTATTATTATTCTTGTTTCAGAACCTTTGTTTATTCACTCATTTTTATGGCCGGCTCAGCCCGCCCCGAGGGCAGGGCTGGCGCAGCATGTGGTGCCGGGGATCGAACCGTGGTCCCTGAAGCCACCCAAGCTTCCCCAAGCAGGCGCTTTAGACCACTGAGCCATCCCGCCGGGCTCCGGTGGTGTTTATTTTTAATTTTAAATTTCATTTTGTTTGATGCAGGGTTTCGCTATGTATTTCCAGCTCTCCTCAAATCAGTCCTCTTTCTCAGCCTCCCAAGTGCTGAGATTACAGGCATGCAGGGTGTTAGGTTTAAATTCTAGAAGGAAAGGCCATGGTCCAAACACCTCTGGCACAGGAAGCCCGAGGGGCAGAAGTCAGGTTTGGCCTCCTTTGCACACTACTGATTCCTACTGGTCTGAGGCTGGAAAGCAGCTGCAGCAAAGCTTGCTGTGCCTGCGCAATGGTGCTGACACTAACAGCACTAACATTGCTCTGGACAGAGGACACAAAGCCTCAGAAACACCGTAAGATACAGGGCACAGGGCACCACTGTGGCTTTGCTCCAGCAACTCTGCCCTTAGATGAAACTCCAGGGTGACAAAAGTGGAAATCAATGGCTTTCTGAGCCATTTTAGAGATACTGAGTGCTGCCACTGCCCAGCATGCTGGAGCCCAGAAAGGATGGCACAGCTGCCACAATAGTACTTCCCCTGTGACACTGGGAGACTCCCTGGAGTCCATGCTGCAGCCCAACTTGCTTGTCACAATCTCACTGGAAAGAGGAATCAAGTTGTACCACCCATGCCTCGAAGACAGCTGGGGGTGTCCTGGTTGGGGGCAGCCAGGTCTCCAGAGCCTCTGGATGAATGGACAGTGTCCTGGCTGGGAGAAAGAGAGTCCTTGGTGAACTCCAAGTTGGGTGGGCCACCATCCCGCACAAAGAGCACCTCAGTGGCTGTGAAAGTTAATGGAATGAAGCCTTCGCTGTCTGCAGAGAGCAGTATCCAGTGGGAGTCTGCAAAGAAAAAGAACCACATGGGTAATTTTGGGTTTCATCTCTATAAAGAAGACTACAAAGAAAGAAAAACAAACAAAAAGCCCATAACCCCAGCACCTGGGGAGGCTGAGGCAAGAGCAAGTTAGAGGCAACCTAGGCTACGCATAAGTTCAAGCCTCTCCAATTACACAGCAAGATTGTGCCTCAAACACCAAGCCAAAC
>PVJA010044888.1:0-15939 GCA_004027025.1 Myocastor coypus | reverse complement strand
AGGATCATATGCTTTCCAGGCAGGCATTTATGCCACTGTGCTATCTCCCCAGCCTCAAGAAAACATTCTGACCTGCTAAACTGAATGATGGGATAGAATTTCATTTCACAAATAGCTGGTATCTGTTTGGACTTGACTGAATGCCAGAGCTGTTGTAGAATTGCAACATTTAATATAATGAGTATTAACTCATTCAACTCTCTCTCTCTCTTTTTTTTTTTTTTTTTGACACAGGGTCTCACTACGCAGTTTGGGGTGACCCTGTGCTCACTTTTGGAGCCTCCAGGCCCATCTCAGTCTCCCTAGTGCTAGTATTATAGGCATGCATCACCATTCCTGGTTCCAGGGCCTGCACGATACACCCAGGGTTTGGGGGCTGGCTCAGCATGCACTGGGGACCTTGTGCTTTCCTGGTAGGTGCTTATGCCTCAGCTATCTCCCCAGGCCCACTCGCTCAGTTCTTTAAAATCACTCTATGAAGTTGCTCCAATATAAACCAAGTCCTTATAGATAAGGTAACTGATGCCAGGGTTAACTAACCTACCCAAGGTTAAACTGTTAGTTGCTGTGGTGTTGGATGCCCTCCGGTTTGAGCAGTGTAAATACCGAGCAGCGCTGTCATGCACATTGCGAGGCATAGAGACAGAGACACATGGCTCCTGTGTGCTATGCACAACTTTTAAGGCCTTATGAGCATGAACTCTTTGAGCCCTCCAGCTCTCTCACTGTCCTTACTTCTTCCCAGAGGGAGGAAGTGCAGAGTGTACAGCATCCTGTCTACCATCATGCTTTGGCTGGAGATCGCGTTGGGCCTTGAACCGAGGCAGCTCAGTTCTAGAGTCTGAACTCAACTGCCACAAAGCCCAATACCCCTTCTACATTCTCTCAGCATTTTGCTCATGCTTGAATTATAGTGAAATGTGAGTGTTTTATTTATAATTTGAAAAGAAAGTGAGTTAATTACTAGTGTTGAATACTGAGGACAGAATGAAGATTTTAGAAGTCCCATTGGGAATGGCCAAGAGGGCGTACCCAAGGTGGTTCTTTCTACCAGCCTTGGAGTGTCAGTGGCCCTTGTTCCTGGCCCAACGTTCCTGGGACCTGCTTTCGTCGTACTTGTTATGCTGTGGCTTGGTTCCCTGAGTCAAAGCTTGGCTACCAGTTCAGCAATGTTGGGAGCTGGGCCTAGTAGAAGTTGGTAGACACCCAATGAATGGATCAATGTCATTATTATGACCACAGGTCGTCACTGGCTCATCCCTTGTATATTTCTCTTCCGTGTTTGTTCACTTATCCTCCCTCTTTTCTGCTTTTTCCTACCACAAGAAAACAGAGTGTAAGCCCTTGCAAGACGTCATTACCACATCCTTGGGCTTCCCAGACTCCAGATTCATAGATCAAGCAAATGTATTTTCTTACAAATGAACTAATCTGTGATATTCTACTGTACAATAAACAAAAGACTAAGACATTACTCCCCTGCGGTGAGTTATAATCATCCATTTCTGTTGGCCTATTGCATATTTTATGAGATATCCAAAGGTAAGCACATTTTGAATACATCTTTGTGACTCCAAGCATAGTACCTCTTAAACAGCTGATAGCAAATAATTACTGTTGCATGAATAATGAGGCCACACAAAGAAGCCAGTTGCTTAGTACTCCCACTACCCACTGTGCCTTAATCCATACTGATCTCACTAAGGACAGATGAGGCCCAGATCTAGGTGACCATGGCTTAGATTCCAGAGTCCAGATGTAGGACAGAGGGAAAACAACCAGTGGGGACTCAAAGCACAGTGACTCAGTGGAAGCTGACACTATGACAGGCAAATGCCAGCTTGATGGGTTTGAAGCTCTAGGAGGAGGGACAGTGAGATCAGATGGTTAGAACGACTTGAGACTTGATCGCCACTATGTGATGGCAAGACAGGCTGCCTTCTGAGGGCAGCGTGCCACTACTGAATGAGATTTCTTTCTTTTTTTTTTTTTTTGTCTTTTTGAGACAGGGTCTCACTATGCAATTCTGGCTGGCCTTGAGCTCACTTTTGTAGCCCAGGCTGGTCTTGAACTCGCACCAATCCTCCTGCCTCAGCCTCCTGAGTGCTGGGATTACAGGCCTGCGCCACCAAGCCCAGCTTCTTTCTTTCTTTTTTATTTTTTATTACTTTTAATAAGAAATAACAATGAGACAGTTTCAAAACATGTTAGTAGGACAGACACAAAAATTAATACAATGCATATTGTTGTCTTCATAGTAGTGTTCAGAGTACAAGATGAAGACATGATAACTTTTCTAAACACTATTGGTACAAATATTTCTTCTCATTGAGCTAACAGAAGGCAGTTGTATACATAGATCAATAGCCCATAATAGTAATAGGTTATCAGCAGAATGGCAATGTTGGAGGCTGTTGACTTGAGTATTTTACAGCTCAGCATACTAATATGGCTTTACTTTTTATGTCTTGTGGTTAAACTTTTCTGCTAAATGGTTAAGTCCAAGTTAAAGCAAGACCTATATAACAAAACATGTAACTTTTGTGTCTGACAGTGTCAGTCAAATCACCTCAGGATTTACCTTGAAACGATGTACAGCATTTGTAGAACTTTTGTCAGTGTCAGCCATCTGGATGAGTCATGGTCATTGCTTGACAAGTTTGCTCTCTGTGAAAGCCTCCACCTATGCTTATAGCAGCACAATTTTTGATAGCTAAATCTTTGAAACAACCAAAATGACCATCATCTGAAGAATGGTTGAAAAAGATGTGGTATTTTTATACAATGGAATATTACTCAGTTATAAAGAATGAGAAACTAGAAGACTCCATATATAAGTGGATGTATCTTAAGCATATATTCGTAAGTGAAATAAGCCAGACCTACATGTGTAAATATCATGTAGTCTTCCTAGTGTAAGAACACAATAGAAGAAATAAAAATGGAAAGGCATAACACAGCTGAATGGAAATTAAGAACTTAAGGATTAAACAGCAAGGAGACAGCGAGCAGAACAGTTAGGAAACATGGCATGGGCAAAATCATGCACTTATATACACAGGATGAATTAGACAATGGCCTTAAGAATCTTCAATAGGTTTTTGACACTCAGAGTAGCAATGAATGAGGTTTCTTAACCTTAAGAAGACAGCAGGGGCACTGCAGAACTGTTAACAAGCAACAAATTCTTACAGCGCCTTCATGAAAGTACTGCCTGCTTCGAGAAACTGGAACATCTTTCATGCATGGGTATCTTAAAAAATATGTAGACACAAAATATTTTCTTTCAGTTGATTACTTCTGATCTTTAAGTAATAAATCAACACCACAAAATATTATACCCACTTGGATTTTTATAGCAAAGAACAAAGTGAGAATATGTATGGAATGAGAGACTGATTGGGATTTCCCAGAAAGGCAGAGTATTTGGCTTTTTGAGTTTAAAGTTCTTCATTCACTGGCTGATGTTTGAAGATGCTTAGTTGAGCATATGCCTGCAATTCTGATGCTGCTGTACTGTTAGAGGTCAGCGCTTCTCAAAGATGCAGTGGTTCTGTAGGATATACAAGAAAAAGGCAAAGGAAGACAGAACCAGCCCTACAGATGCTTCTCTTGTCATATTTCCTCACCTTGAGAAACATCCTGAGTGGGAGTGTAATGAGCCCCTAGATGTCATGCATGCACAGATGTCTCATTCACTGATTCTTACAATTCCAAAGGTATTTTCACACTTTGGAGAAATTTATAAATGAAAAAGTTATCCAACACGTTTATAATAAGAGCATGAGTGTCACACAGCAATGCTTTCATGACACTGCCATGTTCTCGCTAGCCACAATCACTCTGCAGTAAAGAATGGAGTCTGGTCTGTGCCAGTACAGAGCTGGAGAGACATTCACCCCACCTGTCCACCACTGGAGAAGTACAATGTGTTGGGACTTTGATTGTTTTACTTACCTCATTGTGAGCTATTCCTTAGAAACGGACGGTCTTTGTAGTCATTGTAGAACTTCTTGTTCCTCAGAAAAGGGAGGTCTTTATAACTTATTGCAGAACTTTTCGTTCACTGTATTAATTAAGAAAAAAGGCTGGTCAGAGTGTCTTTGAGTAATTTTCCTTCCTTTGAGATAGATGAAAACAAACCTCTTAGTTGTCCTGAGCTCCTCTCTTTCCCTCACCTCCCACACCTATGCGGCTGCCAGGCGCTGTCAGCCCTCACTTCACAACACCCACCCCTTCTTTCCTGCTCTGGCCGCCCTACTTAGCCTCCCAGCTGCCTTTCTGGTTTCCTGTCTGTTTTCCTTAGCTCTGTCTTAAACACACTGATAGAGTTCCCTCTGGTCAGTGCTTGGGATATAGTCATGGCTTAGAGAATGTTTACCAATTGTGCATCTCTGATTTTCTACCTACTTAATCAAAATTTAGCCAGGGTTCCTTGACCCTTGTGAGAAAGTTCGAGCTCTTTGGTCTGCTACTCCAGGCCATCTATGTTCTGGCACTGTCCCACCTGGCATCACTCCCTAGCTACTCACATGGTGAAGTTCAAATTCCAGCCATGCCCCTTGTCCTTCGCTCATGCTGCTCTCTACCTGCAGTGCTCTTCCCCCTGTGCTACCTGCACTGCAAGATTCATCTGCTAGAATCTAGAGCTGGAAAAGTTCTGTGACCAACAGAACCCCAAGAACGAATATGGCAGCACAAATGCCAGTCTTTGCCTCCCTCCTGCCTTACAAAATTGTTATGAAGACTAAATGGAAAGATTGGGGAAGCACCAAGCTTCATGTGCAAAATAAGCAAACATTTTCTCCTAATTTATGTCTCTATTCCCAATGTGCTTACCAGCCTTCCACATATATAACAAATTTTCCACTTTTTCATAAATGAATGCATTAATGAATGAGCTCATTTTGAAGGACCAGTACTGCTAACTAGATAAAACCATTTGCACTATGCTTATAATTGTATGAAAGCTTGCAGTTAGAGTGCTTTACTGCTTAAGTAGAGAAGAGTTTTCTTCCTATATCATCAGTTTGCTAAAAGAGTGGAACTAAGCAGAATACCCTGAAGCCTCAAAAATTCCCATACGAGAACATCAGAGCTCTCCTGGCTCAGCATGTGACTGTGGGCTACAATTTATGTACAGCCCCATTGTTTCACCAGAGAGCTGATAACACGTGGAGTGATTCATAGCAGTTCCCACTTTTTTCTTCAGTATATGGTCTATACGGTCTCACTATACAGATTGGACTCTTAGTGATCCTCCTGTTTACAGCTTCCCAAGGGCTGGGATTATAGGCACATGCCACCATGCCCAGTCTCAGTGGAAGTCTCAGTTCACCCTGGAGACAGGGCTGGCACAGCATGCTGAGGATCAAACCCCAGTCCCCAGGCCTGCCTAGGCAGGCATTTAGTCCACTGAGCTATCTGGCTGTCCCTAGAGTCCTCATTCTTTCCCTTGAGCATTCATGCTTTGTATGTCTCCTGGGACAGACTTAGAAACTGATATGTAAGGAAGAGAGGTCTTTCATAGCCTCAAGAGATTCTGAGTGGAGCAGATGAGGCAAGACTTCCAGCAAGAGGTCCCTGCCACCTATGACTATGTGGAAAAAAGCACAAGGAGGACGTCTTGAGCCAGATCAGGAATGGATGGTCCAGTTAGCAAGGGTAGCTGGGACTCCCCCTGCCTCCAGAGATAAGCACTGAGTAACCTCAGAATCCACTTCTCTTTAGCCTGGTTTTGTTGCTGGGGCTGGAGTGTTGCAGCCTGATTCCTAGTTGGTAGAGTCTCTGGCTCCTTTGCAGAAAAGTTCTTGAATAGTGACCCAGCAAAAGACCTAAAACATCCAGGAATTGTTATTTAAGGAATCCTCGGAGCTCTGGAAAATGGCACAAACAGAGCTAAGTAGAAAAGCAACCCTTGCATGGCTGGAAAGTAGCTACTGCTTTGCTATATGCAGGATCCAGAGAAACCCCAGAGATGCCTGGTAAAGTAATGCAAACAGCTCTGGAGCAACCCCTCGGAGCACCCACCTAGCCAGTCAGCAGCAAGGCTATAAGTAAGAATCCGGTTCTCTGGCGCTGACTGGGCTGCCTACCCTATGCATCAACCTCTCTCTGCTTTCTCTATTCACAGTAGACAACTTCCCACTGCCCCCCATCGTTGATTCATTCAAGGCAAATAAAAGGTTAACCTTTTATTTCCTTCCTTAGAAACTCAGGATATGTATGCAAAAATATTTTTCGAAGTTTTATTGTGCTAATTAAATTTCTTGAAATCTGCTCTTTGCTAGCTAATGGTATTCTAATCTAGCATCAAGATTTCTGGACATAAATCATTTCATGTTTCTAATTTAGTGAATATGTGTGGGTGATTATGTGGGTGCATGAAGTGTGTGTGCATATATATATATATATATATATATATATATATATATATATATGCTCGTGTGTGTATTATTGTATGTGTGAATACAGGGGGGTTTGTGCATGCATGTGTGTGTGTGTGTGTGTGTGTGTTAGTCAGCCTTCCATCACTTGGAAAGAACACTGGAGAATGACAACATAAAGAAGGAAAGATTTGCCTAGCTCACAGCTTCAGAGCTGCGAGTACGTGATCATTTTGCTCTACTGATTTGGTCCTATGCTGAAACAAAACACCGCGGTGAGAAGGAAGCATCGGCTTGTGCAAGGATGCCCGGACTGGCAGCCAGGAAGGAACAGAAAGAGAAAGTGGCCAGGGTTCCAATATCCTTTTCAAGGGCACAACCTCTATGCCCTCACTTCCTTCCTCTAGGACCTGTCTCTTAAAGGTTCCAACACTTCCCAGAACAGCCACAGGCTGAGATCCAAGCCTTCAACACACGGCCCTCTGAGGACATTCACAGCCCAAACTATCACAGTATGTACATGAAGAATGTGTCTGTGCTTTACACTAACCATGCTTTGAGAGGCCTGAGTATTGTTCCAAGTACCAGGACCCAGCCATGAATAAAACCAATTACTTTTTCCTCACTAAAGATCTGATCCACAATAAATATGGGCTATATAGAGAGTGTCTATGTGTGTCTGTATACATACTGTGTGTATACATACATTCACACACCTTCACAATGGCAAGTACTCAATAGTACCCAAAAGTCTATTTTCATATGCCCAATGAAAACACTGGGAGCTTACATTTATTGAGTACTTTACTATAAACCTGGTGCTTTTTAAACTCTTAGTAGCCCTTTAAGGTCTGAATAACTATAATCTCTACTTTCTATCAGTGAACTAAGGCACAAAGAAGTCATTCAAGTAGAAAGCTGTAATGTTAAATTTGACTCCTATTGCTATCTTCAGAGACCTTGATTTTTTATTCTTCCTCTTCAAAACAGGCTGCCTTCATAAAAGGACAGGCTGGAAGGTACTCCAGATCTACCAGTGCTATTCTAAGAAGACAGCTTCAAGGAAAAAGTCTGGGGAAAAGGGCAACTTAGAGCTAAGATAGTGACAGAACCATAACCTATTTTTGCTTTATTACCTTAGAACATGACTTTTCCTCTCTAGTTCTGCTTTTATCTGATAGCATGGAAGAGGAAAAAGACACTAGTTTTTCTCAGATAAGTCATAAAACTATGTAGTTTTGCTTCTTGGTTAGAAAGGCGGGGGAGGGAGGGGACACGGTTAAGTGATCTCAAGGCATTTTTCCAGCATGGAATACCCTGAAAGAGAACACAATTCTGCTGGTTCTCGAAGGATTCTTGAAAGGATGGGGAACAAGGGATCAGCACACGCTTCTCTAGGGAAATCGGCTCCTGGTGCCCTCCTTCAATTCCTTGAGACTCACCAGGGTAAATCAGACTCCAGCAGACTTTAGATAAAAGATAAAGAGTGTATTTTAGTTGTTGTTTACCAAGTGTCCACGGTGTGTGAAGCAGCTTGCTAGAGTTCTTGCAGATGTTATCTCATTTAGAGTTTGAAATAGGTATTCTGTTGGAACTTAAGGAAAACCAGCAGTTGCAGAAGCAGTCCTTAATGCTGAGCGTTATGGTTTGCATCGAGTTGTCTCCCCAGAACCTCATGCAGTCCTTGGCGTGGGCTTCTCCAGTTTGAGATTAACTCATGATCCAATGCTGAGATAACAGGTATGAGTGCTACACCCATCCTGGGGTGGATAATCTGAGTACAGTATAAGGAAGGGAGAGAGGCTTGCTAGCAGTCACAGCTGCTGCTCCTCTTCTTGCACTTTTGCTGTTTTTCCAACACCATAAATGGCTGCCATGTACCACTCTGCCTTGGAGCCAGCTGAGTATGGACTGAAACTTCCACTAATTATGAACTAAATAAACCTTTCCTTCCTTAATTTTGGATGTTGGGTATTTTGTCCCAGCAATGAGAGAAAAGTAACTGAGACACTGAATGTAAAATCAGTCAAGCTCCACTTTGGAGTGTAGTTATTTAGGTCTTGCTCCAATTAGAACATCAGTTTTTTTCTTTTCCCCACCCTCGCCCAGAGCACCAGCTTTCTATGTAGTCTTGGTCATGCTTTTGATCTAATGTTTTTATTAAAAAGACATAAAAGGAGCTCTCAGTTTCCTTTCCCTTTCGCACATGCAGCGGGTGTCTCTTGCAGTGAACCTCTCTGTGCTGCTTGTCCTTGCCACCAAAGTCCAGCCACTGCATGTGGGGTGTGTGAGAGGACAGCAGCTTGGCACTAGCAATGCAGAGGAGAAAATGGAAGAACGTGATGATGGAAGAAGATAGAAAGTCATTCGTGATGGAACAGCCAAATAGATAAGCGGATTAAAGCACCTGCAGGCAGACACAGAGGCCAGGGGTTCATTTACCAGGCCTGTCGTTCTGGCCCTGCCCTGCAGGATAAGCAGAGATGGCAACTGAGGCTGGGTGTGGTGGCGCGCGCCTGTAATCCCAGCTCTTGGGAGGCTGTAGACAGGATCACTATGAGTCCGATCTAGTAGTGAGTCCCTGAAGACCCTGTAGGCCTTTCCCTAAAATACAGAAATAATAATAATGATTATAACAATAAATAAAATAATTGATGAAAATAAGCATGGAGAATCAAGAGGTGGAAAAGCACTAAACTTGCTCTACATTAAAATGCACCAGAAACCTCGAAAACGACGCGTGACACATGGATGCTGCCCTTAGAGGCTTGGAGTGTGGGTTAGGAGGCAGAACTGCTGTGTGGAAAGGTGCAGAGGGAAGCCGATCACCAGACTCAGAGGCAAGTGAGCAACAGAGGAGACACAGGGTGAAGCTCGAGGAGAGAGGGTTCGGGGAGTGTAAGATGCCAAGAAGAGCCCCGCTCACCCGGTGATGCCTTTCCTTTGAACTCTCCCTCCAGATCCGAGAATCATCTCCTTATTTTCTTTTGTCCTTGTCAAATAGCCATTATCTTCTCATCCAGAGACTAACTTGGTTTTGAATATTTCTCCCTATTCAACATTCTCATGGTTTTCCCTGATAACATGGTTCAATCATTCAGCTGACACTATTTAAGAAGCTCTTTTGTATTCAGAGTGGAAACCATAGAAAGGCACGGTTTACAGAAAGGAAGCAACCAACACAACCTCCATCCTCCAGACTGAAGTGGACACCCTGGGCAGGTGCCAGTGTACAGGAACTACTTTGTCTCCAGAAACAGCCATGACACACAGGGCTCATCTCCAGCTCTGCTCCAGGCAGGCCCTGTCTGTTCCACATAGCCCTGCCCCTCACCCCAGTCAGACACCGTTTCCAAGCTAGGCCAGTTTTAAATTTTCTCCTAAGAAATATCCATCCTGGTTTTCATTGCAGCTGATTTACATGTAAATAACGGAGCTCTGGACAAAAGGGCCATGAACTCTTACTACCAAGGTCTTCTGCATGGCTCTGCTTTCTACTCTGCCACAGCTTAGTTGTGATTTAGCAATTTCCCCCTCAATAAAGATGTCCCAGCATTCTCCTAATAAATTTCTTCCCCCTTTATCTTTTTGCAAAAACAGTAAGTTTATATCTAATATTTTCAGTGAAGAAGAATATCAAATATGTCACAAATTGGTTCTAGCATGCGTGCTACTAAGTCATTCTATTGAGGTGAGAAAGAAAACAGCAAGCCATACTATATACTGGGAGATAAGAAATTAGCAACTGTACCAGGGAGAGAGGTGTGAGAGGAGGTGGGGAGAGAAAGGGAAAAGAAAGATATAAAGAAAGAAGAAGGAGGAAGGAAGGAAGGAAGGAAGGAAGGAAGGAGAGAGACAGAGAGAGAGAGGACAAGTAACACAATGATCACTGTATATCTTATACCCACCTGATATAATGTACACCAAGGGCTCACAGACCCAGTGGTTCATAAGAAGGAACAATTCTGAGATGAGAGAACCCAAGATCAGATGGTGCTTTGAGAACATGAGAGTAAGCCACTCTCCCCTAGGAGGACAGAGTCGAAGTCAAGGTCCTAAAGTGATCATACTATTTATTGGCTGGAGATAACTAGAAATCATATTTCAGGCTACCACAGTAATACCTCCACTTCATAAACACTATTTCATGTGTGGCTACAGTGTGATCAGGAAAGCAGAGAGTTGTGGCAGTGAAGACTGAGATTCATGGATGGTCCCAGAGGAACCGGGAAGCCTAAGATTTTAAACCCAGTGAGGGTGTTGAATGCCACACTGTATTCTTAATGACTGAAGAAAGCTATTGTCTCACTGTGAAGCTCTTCAGCTCAGCAATACCCATCCTATCTCCTGCAGGGTTTTAACATGGCTAGAGGGGCGATGCAGAATCCATCTAGAGGAAAAAGAAGTTACACATGTGGATTGACTAAGGAACATTAATTAAGACTGGAGAAACTGTTGGCCTAGACTTTAAAGATAGGGCGTGTTATTAGTGGTTTCATTTGCTAAGCAATCTGCGGTCTAATGGATGTCAGATGGAATCTCAAGAAAACTATAAAAAAAATGGGATCGCCAGCCATGTGGGGCGTGAGCGCTGCAGCTTCACACCATCTCCTTGGACAGCACAGTAGATGCTGGGACCTTGAGTGGCCACCCATCGCACGCATTTGTGGTTGTATGGACACGTCTCAGATCGTGCTGGGCAGGAGCGTCTTAGGGCAGACGGGCTGAAGTTATGGGAGTGTGAGTGTATGTGTTTGTGTACGAGTGCGTGTTGTATGCTAAGAGGGAGCAAGCAATGGTCACCATGTGGTGCTGCTGCTTAGACCACCCTGTGGCCCATCTCTCTCTATGCAGTCCCTGAAACTTGGAGTGAGCTTGCAAAGTCCCTGTTTATCGACAGGGACCTCTGTGCACCCCACCCTCTCCACCACCCCGAGCTTCACGGTGCTGGATGCCGTGATATACTGAAAGATGGGCCAGGGAGCAGAGTGCCTTGGGCTGGCAAGAAGGAAGTCTGCAGAGGATTACTGAGCTAGCTGTGAAGCCAAGAGAAGGCAGCCTGCTTTTCATTATCGCCATGTGCCCACAATTGCAAACAATGTCAGTGATAAAGGGCTCCTCCTGAAAAGACCTTCACTGGTGTCCATTCTAAATAACTTCTGTGTTACTACTGAATTTTAATAATATGCATGTAAGTTTAAGATTATCACTTTTTATTACTCACTCTTTATGAAGTCATTCTGCATGAAAATTAATTTTGAACTCCCAATTATACAGTCAAACCTCCATCTATATGGACTCAGCCTCCCAAGTTCATTTTGGATAAGTTCCTAGCAGATTGGAACCATTCAGGCTCACTTTGGGTATCCACCCTAAACTCCTACTCCAAAGTGGAAGACATGCAGCAAGCAGTGACAGCACAGTAGGTACAAAAACAAGGAAACTAATCAAGACCCACTTTGTGGATATCCATTGTGTGGACACCAGGGCAGTTTTTGAATGACTTGAGAATTACAACTAAGAATTCCATCCGAAGAAATGGGTCAAATGAGGCTAACATCTATTCTGATTTGAGAAAATGGGTACTGAGGGTGGAACCCAAGGCTTCTCGAGGAGCTGTACCCCCAATTCTTTTTTAGTTTTAGTTTTTCAAATTTTTAGACAGGGTCTCCCTTAATGATGAATTTTCCCAGCCTGGGCTCAAAATTACAACACTTATGCTTCAGTCTCTCTGAGTGTTGAGATTACAAGCATGCACCACCATTTCTGGATAACTCTGATTTTTGTAGAACAAATCCTTGCAAATTCAACTAAAATAATTAAGATTCTAAATGTATTTTCTATTTTACTAAGTAATTTTTAATATCGTCCATACTTAACTTCTAGAACAAATCCTTAAGATAAAAAGACATTAATGACAATATTTTCTAAAACTTATTGTGAAAAAGGACTTTTAAAATCTCTCTTTAATCACTCTTATACCTTTAACAATTTCTTATTTATATGTTACTTCATGAAAAGGAAAAGTTTTAAATTGAAAGCAATCAAAAGTATCACTGACTCAACTATGAGCAAAGGTAGATTAAGATGGCCTCATATTGTCTACTGAACATTAACACGGAAAGATTAATTTTGATGAAGCTATTTTAAAGGTTCAACTTAAAAACAAATATTTTCACATTATCCAAAACTATGCCAGATTGTATGCAAGTCTAAATTTATTTTCCTTTTTTACAAAAACATACCAATGCAATAAAAAGTTGTCCCATTGCTTTTTCTTTATCATACAGTAATATTGATTTCATTTTGCTCTCTTTTTATTTATTTTCATTAGTAGAGCTGAACTCTACATAGTTCAATAATTTTTTTCCTGTATTTCTTTTCTGGCATTATCACCATCATCATTAACATTAATAACACTTCATGATTATTCTTGAAAATAGCTTTGGGAGGAGGTGCTCTGCAATGGTCCACACGAGTTTCTCACATCAGCTGTATCACTACTGGGGCTGTCCATGAGCCTGGGAAACTGAGCTATGAAGTGTGAACTCAGAGAAGTGGAAGTTGATCCCTGCCACTGACAAGATCCCTGGGATCACAGGATCCCAACTACCACCCTGGAGACCGGAGAGCTGACCTGTACTGCACATCTTCCAGCGGGTTTGGAGGCCTGAGATTTCCCAGAATGATTACCACACCCTTCCTTCCACTCCTGCAGGCAGAATCAGCTTCCACTTCCAGGAAGGTGCTCTTCCACATGGGAGGAGCTCACAGCAGAGAGGAAAGGGCAGAATGTGAAAGCACTGAGCAGAGGTCACCCATCTCCCATCTCCCATCAGCCAAGGCAGCTGAAGGGTGAGTGCCTACCCATGCCCCTGCTCACATTGCAGGCACCACCTGCACAGACGCCAGGGCAGAGTGGCAGCGAGGAGAGGGATGGGGCGAAGGACAAGAGCTAAGACACAGGGGGCAGCTAATGACCATTCGAAGAAGTGGGCCACCCCCCGCTGGAAAGCTGGCAGTAGCATCAGCCCCAGAGTGAATGCTAAACTTCTCAAGCATCTCATGTCTCTGAGATTGCGTGTGAGGTACAAGTGACCTGCTCCCAGCACCCCAAGCGAGGAGTGTGCCTCTACTCTAAGTTGCCATAGGCAGCTGTCCCAACAATGGTCTCTAACTCGCCTCACCCTAACCTCAACTTCCCCGAGAATTTGTAATTCAACACAGAGAGTTAAGATCAGAGTTTCTTCAGTGAGAAAGCTTTTGCCAGTCGTGACTCCAGAAAGCTGATTTGCAGTCACAGAGAGACAGGTGAAGTGAGCAGGGAAGAAAATGGCAGGAAGCATTTGAGTCTCTGGACTGCACCCTGCTTCTGTTTGGTTGTTTATATATCATTGGTTCTGAGAGGAATAAATTTTCCCCTTTGAATCAGTCATGGTGGTGGACATCGATAATTCCTATACTCTTGGAAGCTAAAGCAGGAGGATTACAAGTTCTAGCCCATACTTGGTGACTTAGACAGACCCTATCTTAAAATAAAAAGTGTGATTTAAAGGACTAGGGGTGTAGGTAGGTGTCAAGCCCTAGAGCTCAATTAATCTTACGTTTTTAAAAACCTTCCTTTGGTCACTACAGGGGATGTTCTGATATTTGCAGATGAAATGACACACGATGTACACAATTCATATTGCTGGGGGGTTTTTTGTTTTTGTTTTGAAATCTAAATTTATCATCCTTTACGGTGAATCCACCTGCCAGCTGTGACTTGTGGTTTCCATGCCTGGCATTACATGCCTGAGCCTTTGAGACCAGGCCACGTGTGGTTTTTCTGTGCTGCCCACATGTGGAGGCCAACTGAAGTGGACCTGGAGAGGCACAAGGACAAGCCAGTTAGATGTGTCCAGCTGCAGCATCCAAGTTTAGGATCCTGTGTTGTTCCATTATTGTTGGCTTTCTACTCTCCATCCCCTACCTCTGAAGAGGAAAGAATTCACTTTTCTATCCTGACTTGGTGGGTGGGAGAAGATCAGTCTCCAGGGCACTGTCCTCTGGGATCCACAAGAGATCAAGAAGGAACTGGCTTTGCCTACAGCCCCCGTAGCCAGGCCCTTCGTACGCAGGAGCTTGCTTGCAATCTTCACAGTCGCCACACAAGCAGCCAGCCACAGCCTTGTTCCTCCTACTTCTCCTGTGGTTGCAATTAGCATGCATCCTTGGCAGCTGCCCTTCTTTCCCCAACCCACACCCCCTTTTCAGGCTTTGTTTTCCATACAAGAACCAGCACAGCGAGAAAGTTCCTGCTGATTCCTGTGTACAACTTGCCAGGGGAAGTCTCTATTTTCATACCAAACCTGGTTTCCTGGTGGGCATGCAAATTGTTGCCTGCTAAAATAGCATCTTTGACAAAAATGACTCTAATATGCTGAGATGTGCGTGGAATCGGGAGCCAGCCCCTTGGGGCTCCACCAGCTGACCATTTCTAGTGAGCTGGAGGCAAAGCTCCTGTTAGAGCGATCAGCCACTGGCCTAGACTCCTCAGCACAATTAGAAACACAGCACTGAGAGCAAAGCCTCCTGACCCTATTGGTGGATTTCCCTCCTGTCCTTCTCTGTCCTCTGCCCACTCTCCTGCAGCCCCAGACTCAGGACAGGACAGAACCGCCCGCTGGCAAGCACTATCACTTATCCAGCTCTGGGTGCCAGGGACCACAGGCAGTCACACAGGCCGCTCCTTGTGGGGAAAAGGAGGTGTGCGACTCAGGCTGTGTCCCTCACACTGGCTTTGCTCTCCCACTGCCCTCTCCCCCTTCTCTCAGTCAAGTCACAAAATCAGTTTCCACATTCAGTATTAAGAGAAGGTGACAGCAGTGTCACAGACTCATGTGCCTTTGGGAACTGGACAGATAATTTTTTTTTTTTTTCCCAGATAAAACATGAAGTAGTTTTATTGTATGCCCTAGATCAGCATTAAATTAAATTCCCAGAACCTTGACATCACAAATAATTGATTTCACCCACAAGATGACAACACTATGTTGGGAAGACTGTTATGGTGTATGTTGGGTTAGAGGAGCATGGGAAAGCGTGCTATAAAAGAAGATTCTCTTCATCTTTTATATAGGAACCAAGAATTTAAACTAAAAAGCCAAGAAATAACAGTACAATCTGCTGTTCTCCCCAAGTCTAAATGGGGGAAAACCTCAGAGAAACAGAGAAGAGTTCAAAGCCCTTGGTTCTAGAAAGGAGGATTTCAAAACAGTAGAGCAGACAGAGGATTACAACTTTTCATTACAGGTATAATGGTACTATTTAAGACAATAGGAAATAAGCCTAATGTACTAGTCTGACTTTATTTTTTTTTTTCAATTCTTTTATTGTTTAAATTTAACAATGGTTATATTACATATTTTCATCATCGGATCAGTTTAGATTAATACATATAGGTATATAAGATTGATCAAACAACTAAACATTAACATTTCTAAATCCACATTACTTTTTTTTTTCTTTTCCCCCTTTTTTTCTTTGAAAGTTGACATATTGCATATTGTCC
>PVJA010044887.1:0-15907 GCA_004027025.1 Myocastor coypus | reverse complement strand
CCCAGGCTCAGCTCCCAGCGGTGGGGTTTGGGCTGGGCTGGGACAGGAAGTTAGTCTCGGGAACGCAGAGGCAGGGCAGAGGGGCGCAGGGGCTTACCCGCGTCGGGTGCACAGGCTCAGCTCCCAGCGGTGGGGTTTGGGGTGGGCTGGAACAGGAAGTTAGTCGCAGGAACGCAGAGGCGGGGCAGAGGGGCGCAGGGGCGGGGCAGAGGGGCGCAGGGGCTTACCCGCGGCGGGTGCGCAGGCTCCACCATTGTTAAATTTAAACAATAAAAAAATTGAAGAAATAAATAAATAAATAAATAAATAAAATTCTGCTTGGAAATGGCTAAAAAAAAAAAAAAAGACCATATGTAATACCCAATATTACACTTCTGTGACCCACTCAGACACATTCAAGAGCGTATTTTATTAATCTGCTATGTATTTCTAATCCAGTAAAGTTGACACATCAGAGGGCTGGTGAGATATCTCAGTAGACTAAGCACCTGCTTAGGCAAGCACAGGGGATGGGGTTTGATTTCCCCACATGTTGCACAAGCCCCGCACTGGGGAGTGCTGAGTCAGCCAGCGATACTGGGTGTGGCGGTGCACGCCTGTAATCCCAGCACTTGTGGGGCGCTGAAACAGGAAAATCAGTATGAGACCAAGCAGCAAAATGAGACCCTGTACCAAATATGTTTTTCAAAAAATGTTGACACCTCAGGATCAACAACCATTCCACTGATGGAGTCATAATTTGACAGCACTAGCACAGACAAGAGAAACCAGGAGGTGAAATGTAGTTCAAGGACATGAGCCATGGAGCTGTAATCTTGATGATGCTAGCTATTTTCTCACTTCTTCCTGCTTGGCTCTTCCTTCCCCTCTTTATTTCCTGGCCTCCATGAGGTAATCAACTTTTCTCTACCATTCCCTTTTCCCATGCTATCCTGCCTCACCACTGGCCAGAAATAATGGAGCCAGCCCACCATGGATTCAATACTCTAAAATATCAGCCAAAATCAAACTTATGTCCTTAAAGTTGTTTCTCTCAAGTATTTCTCCCCAAGGAATGGAAAGATGACTAGCACAGTGTTCTACAAGGATACACTATAGAAAATAAGAAGTTAGTTATTAGATAAGTACTCTTAGGGGTAATCAACTATGCTTGCAGGAAGAAAAGCTACTAACCCTGTGAGTAACTGCTAAAATTCCTTCAAATCATTTTCTTTGTTTCTAATAAAGCTCTTCACAGAAAACTGTAGGAAACTTACATAAGGTTTCCCAGTCCCTCTTCAAGATGACATAGAATAAACTTTCTCTGTCTCCTTGTTTAAGAAGTACCACCATGAAAATTATATCCAGTGCTTTCTTTATATGCTTCGAGAAATACACCTTTCTTTAGTCTTTTCTCTCCTAGTTGTGCTTATCAGTTTTGCCCTACCCAATGAATGCACTGCTACAAAGAGGCAGATGTTACAGTGATGCACAACATGTGAAACTTTCATAATGACAAAAATGTGCCATTTTCAAAGTGAGGAACATCTAAGCACATAGATCAGTAGTAGAGTACCATGGCCTAGGTTCAGCTCCCAGCACCAGTAAACAAATAAGGATCTGACTTAAGTAGATAGAAAAAACAATGAGTCTAACAATAAATATGTTTTGCTTCAGGTATCAACAGACCACATATGAGAAAATTTCAGGTCACAGGTCTAGTTTCAGAATTTGATTCAAAGTCAAGAACTACAAACAAAAAGATCTTTCTTTCCCCATAGAGACATAACTGAAAATAAAACAGGGCAATAGATAAGCAAAAAAAGCTACTAGGAAAAAAAAACATGTAAAATAAATAAATGTACAGGTCATTTGCACCTCTTTCTTGAGAAAGAAAAAGAAGTTGGGGAGAAAATATACAATCAGGATACTTCAAAATATATCTAGCTATACAAATTTCATCCATCTTTTAAAAATAACCAAGCTACTCTCTACTTTTGTATTCAATAATTTTGAAAAAAGACCATTTATGCACTCAAAATCTCAGACAGCAATGAAAACAATATTTCAGTTTGATCTTTATTTAAGATTGTGAGGCCAGTAGAGATATTTTCTTGTAACCTCTGGAACAAGAATATAGTACTGGTGCACATTTCATTGGAGTTTGGATGAAAGATAAAGAATATGGTGCAACAACACTGTCACCAAGGAAACCAACTAATTATCATGGAAAATTGTGCAACCTTATTAACGTGATACAACACTGTTCAACATCTGGGTCAGATGCATAATATAAAAATAATGACAGAATAGTCTTTTATAATAACAAATAGGACAAGGAAATAGAGAAATAGAAAAATTTAAAATAATTAGTTTAGAGTAAAGGGAAAAGGGGTACTTACCGTTTAATGATACAGTTTCAGTTTAGGAAGATGAGAAAATCCTGCAGAGGAATATGGTAGAGGTTTTATAAAAGTGACTATGCTGAATGCCACTGAACTGTATGCTTACATAGTTAAAACATTAATTTTATATCTATTTTACCATAATAACACAATGGCTAGTGTAACATACTGTATACTAAGAGCTAAATGCTAATTCTGTAGCAACCATGTTCATACAATTTTTTAGGGTCTCAAGTCCCTGAATTTATCACTAACTTCAGTAAGGAGGAGGAACGACATTAATATTGAGAAAGGAAAACAGAGGACAAGATAAAAACACATTTTTTCATTTAAAATATTTTTCAATTATTCTGCTTATATCTGATCTTAACTTAGTTTCACGATAAACCTAGAATAAATTTAGCATAACATAGTAATAAACCAATCATCTAATTTTAAAAGCTAATTTTTTTACATGCTTCAAATTCAAACATGACATTTTTAAAATATACTATCACTAGTCTTGGGGCCTGGCAGAATGGCTCAGTGGTCTAAAGCACCTACTTAGGAACACTTAGGCGGCTTCAGGGACCACGGTTCGATCCCGGCACCACATGCTGCGTTGGCCCTGCCCTCAGGGCGGGCTGAGCCGGCCATATAAATAAGCAAACAAACAAAAAAAATCTTAAAAAAAAAATAAATAAAATATACTATCACTAGTCCTAAAGAAAATAAGCCATAAATGTGGTATATGAAAAGCTGTCATCATGTCATAGCTCAAGTGGTGACAAAACAAGCAGCAAAGGCTCCTACTAGCTGGCACGGGGTTCATTCTGCACTGACTCGGTTTCTGATTCTGCCTGGATACTTTTCTCTCTAGTCACTGTAGAACATATTAACATACTTACTCTCCTTTTCCCTCCAAAGCCTTGTCCTTCCTTCCCCAAATGACCCACTGCTTTATAGCCACCCAAATCCTAGTCCCCTTTCCACTATAACTCTTCTTATTATGAAATCTCCCTCTACTAGACCAATACTCCGGTCACTTGTTTGCTAAACTCTACTATCTTTCATAATGTCAATAAGTGCTTTTCAGAAGAAATTTTTTTTTTTGCTTTTTTGAGACAGGGTCTCACTGTGCAGTTCAGGCTGGCTTTGAGCTCACTTTTGTAGCCCAGGCTGTTCTCGAACTCACAACGATCCTCCTGCCTCAACCTCCCAAGTGCTGGGATTACAGGCGTGAGCCACCACGCCCAGCGAGAAGAAATTTTAAAGGTTTGTTCTGTCTTGATGTTTTGGAGGCAGGGTCTGCGTATGGAAGGCAGGCAGGCCTTGAGTTCACAGCAATCGTCCCATCTCAGCCTCCCAAGTTGCTGGTGCTTACACGCATACACTACCACACCCAGCTAAAGTTTTTCCAATTCATCATAGACTGCCACTTTTATAAAATGAAATTACAATTATTACCAGAGGCCTTTTTAAAATATCCAAAATAAAGGCCACATTTTCAAAACTATAACTTATAACAGCTAAAATTACTCTGTTGCATTGTTATAAAAATTTCTAAAGTTTACTGTTTCTGTGCTAATACTCATATAATAATTACCCTGTTTCTGTACTAATACTCAAGCAAAAAATAGCTTACCAACCACCATCCATCTGCAAATAATACTTTCAGCAGCATTGAGTACCTCTCAGCTTGCTTCAGTGAAAAGGTAATCAGTATGGACTCAGCACAAACTCTTCACTATTCTGGCAATACAGGGAAATCAAACAGATATACAGCACAGGCTTTTCCTTCAGGAAATCTGTGCTGTGTGGGAAGGAATGCCAACAAATGTGAAACAACAGCAAAGGATACAGGTAATTAAGCTTTGCTGATTAACAAAGAGGAAAAAAATCACTGACATCTGCAGTAGTGAAGACAGTCCACTTGAAAAACAGTGAAATACGAATTTAGTACTTTTTTAAAACTAGGACTCAGGTCTCAAAAATATGGTAACTGTGAAGTACAAAACTCACATGTTCAGAGACACCGAGGTGAGAAAGAACAGGACTTGCTGATAACACAGGAGCAAGTACTAACAGGGTATGGAAAGCAAGGAAGCGCTTACACAGGATAACAATCCCGGAGGAAGAATCATCCAAAGTTTTTAAATAAAGATATACCATAACAGAATGAGGTAAGATAGTCATGCCATCAAAATTGCAGAAGAAAATTAATTCTTGAGTTTCATGCATATATGTTACTACATTTTCTCCAAAACTCAGAACTGCTCCTCCTACAGAGAGAAAATATATCATGTTCAAACAGCATGTGTTTTTAAAAATTAAAATTCCTGCTGGGGATATAGCTCAGCAGCACAGCACCTGCTTGGCAAGTGCAAGGTCCTGAGTTCAATTCTCCTCACACACACACACACACACACACAAAAACTAATTCTTGTAGAGATACTAAATCCAAGATATTTTATATTCACTTCATCTAGGCCCTGAAGCTTAAAACAAAATAATGTATGTATACTTAATATATGTAACAATGAACCCAGCTAGGAAAGAGATGATTATCTGAACAGAACCCCAGTGGCACAACAAATTATGCTTAGAATCAACAAGTAAGATCAAATCAAATTCAAATATTTCTACACAGAAAAAGAGACAACCTACAGAATGGGGGAAAACTGTGAGCTATTCCTCAGAAGGCTAATACCTACAATATATAAGGAACTCAAAAATTTAGAGTGCTCTACCCAAATAGGAGACCCAATCAGAAAATAGGCAAGTGAAATGAGCAGACACTTTGCAGAGGTGCCCATGGACAATAAATACAGTCTCAAAATGTGCAACATTACTGGCCATTAGAGAAATGCAAATTAAAACAGCACTGAAATGTTATCTTACTCCAGACAAACTGATTATCATCAAGCAGTCAAAAATAACAAAAAGAACAACTGAGGGGCCAGGGAGATGGCTCAGGGGCACAAGTGCCTGCCTGGCAAGTACAAGGTTGTGAGTTCAATCCCTGGTTCCGCAAAAAAAAAAAGAACAACTGAGATGGTGGAAAAGAGAAAAAAAGGATAGATACAAGATAGCTAAGATAACTGTACTATTGATTTCTATTGGTTTATTGAAAGGAAGAGATCAATCTTGCATACCTATATCTGGTAACCTGACAAAGTTGATGACAACAATATGTACTATAACAGCCATTGTTAATTTCCTATTCTAGTTTTTAAATTCTGCATCATTTTTATTTTTTTTGTTTTGTTTCTCTTTCTTTTTTTTAATGTATTGAGCTGATACAGGGTCTCACTATGCAGCTCAGACTCCTAGTGATTCTTCTGTTTTCAGCTTCTGCAGCACCAAGATTACAGGCCTACACCACTACACCCGACTCTGTTGCCCATTCAGCCCACACTGGGGGTGCAGCTGGCACTGTATGTGGCGCCAGGATCAAAGTGCAATCTCTGTGCTTGCCTAAGCAGGCACTTTAGTCTGCTGAGCTATTTCACCAGCTCCATTTTTTTCTCTTTAGAATAATTTCTGTAAAACAACAAACAATGGCAACACTGTAGAAGGGAAAAAGAACACTTCTACATTGTTAGTGAGAATGAAGACTTGTACAACTGTGGAAATTTCTGAAATATTAAAAATAGAAATTCTGCCGGGCGTGGTGGCTCACACCTGTAATCCCAGCACTTGGGAGGCTGAGGCAGGAGGATTGCTGTGAGTTCGAGACCAGCCTGGGCTACAAAAGTGAGCTCAAAGCCAGCCTGAACTGCACAGTGAGACCCTGTCTCAAAAAGCCAAAAAAATAAATAAATAAATAAATAAAATAAAATAGAAATTCTATTTGACTCAGGTAATCCCTTTCTAGGTATCTTCCCCAAAAAAGTTAAAGTTTCATATCACAGAGATACATGCATAGCCATGTTTACAGTAGCAACATTTACAATAACCAAATCCTGGTAAAGCCTAGATGCCCCTCAACAGATGACTGGGTAAAGAAAATGTGGCGTTTATACATAATAGAGAATGATTCTGCCATAAAGGAAGAAACCTAAGGCACTCATAGGTAGTGGATACACGGTGAGACTATAATATTGAGTGAATAAATCAGGGCACATAAGTTTAAATATTACATAGTTTCTCTGGAGAAACACAAAATATAAATTAAGAGCAAAATAAAAGATGGGAAACAGGAAGTGAGGAGAATTTTTTCAAATGAGAAGTGGAAGAAGAGCTGGATGGAGGGCCCAGGAAGAAAAGGGGAAAGGGATGAAAAACAAAAAAAAAAAAAACCAGAAAGTTGAATAAAAATATGGAACTAGAACATTTGCAAAAGGGAGGGGAGACAAGATTTGGAGAGAGCAGAGAGGCATGGGAAAGAAGGGGATGAAGCAAGAGTTGAGACGTGTGTGTGTGGACACTCTCCGTGACAAACGGAGTCATGGTGGGCTGCAAGAATTTACTAATAAAAAAATTAAAAAAGAAATCCTGCAAAAGACAGTAGAGGTAAAAAGTAAAAGGTTATCATTGGCTATTGAAAGATTTCAAACATTTCTTAAACACACAAAGTAGACAGCAACATACAACATAAGTGGAATAAAACCAGAGGAGGAAGTTTGTGACAGATGAAAAGCTGGCCTGTCCTCCAGACCTTAGAACCGTGATGGCAAACCCTTTAGGTATACATGCCCAAACTAGAACCAAAACCCATTTACTTACCACTAAGTACCAACACAGCAACTAAATATACATATTGAGGTTTGGTTGAAAAAAAAAATCTCAACCATTAATACTTTTTGACTTAAAAAAAAAAAACTCCCATGTCATGGGTTTGCCACTAATGCCCTAGAGATTTCAGACTTGGTGATACCAGAAGAATTATCCCTAAGGGAAACAAGGAAAGGGGTGAGAAAGCTAAGATCAGAGCTGATTAAATATGTGAATACACAAGGGTTGCACTTATAAAGTATTCTACCTTCTTCTATCCTCACCCACAGTGATACATGGAACCCAATATTGACTAGTTACCAAAAATAATGATAAAAGGAGAACCTTTTTGTGGTGAAGATGGCCAACTATCCAGCAAAATTCAAGACTTCTATGACATATAGTTGTCCCTAAAAAGTGACCGCCTTGTCAAACCTTCACTTCTGAGACCCTCATATCCAGGCTGAACAAGTGTCCAGTTTTAGTCAGTAGAACACAAGTAGCATTCATGTGTCATTTCCCTCCCAAAGCATTAAATGTCTTTCTCCCTTCTCTTCCCCTTCTCCTATCAAGACAGAGAACCACAAGGCAGTTTAAGAATGACAGAACCAGAGGACAGAAAAACTTTGGGTCACTAAATCATCACATGAAGGGAAAACTGCTTGCTCAAATACTCTTACTGGAATGTTAAGTAAAAAAGATAGTTTTGTTAGATCATTGAAACTTTCAGACTTATTTGTTATAGCAACTAACAGCCTTATTAATTAGAATTCTTCAGGAAACTTAGTTCTCTTTCCCATCTTGCAAGATGGTGGGTGACAAAACTGAGAAGTCAGACACTAAAAAGAAATCTGAAGTCAAGAAGGTTTTGGCCAGTGATACTGGTAAAAAGGGTAAGATGAAGAAGGCAAAAAAAAGTCCAAGAATGGGCAGCCCCACTGCAGCCAAACTCCTGTCCTGGTTAGAGAAATTGGTAGATACTCCTGATTTGCTCTGTATTTCAGAAAGGCTTTCACAAGAGAAAGTCCAGGGCTGGTAAATCAAAGGTTGAGAAGAAAAAGAAGAAGAAAGTTCTTGCTACCATCACAAAGCCACTTGGTGGGGACAAGAATGGAGGTACTTGTGTGCTTAAGCTTTGAAAAATGCCTGGATACTACCCTACTGAAGATGTGCCCCAAAAGCTCTTGAGCCATGGCAAGAAACCCTTCAGTCAGCATGTGAGGAAACTTCAAGCTAGCATCATTCCTGGCACCATCTTGATCATCCTCACTGGGCATGACAGAGCCAAGAGAGTGCTCTCCCTGAAGCAGCTGACCAGTGGCTTGCTCCTTGTGACTGGGCCTCTGAGCCTTAATTGTGTTACTCTACAAAGAACACACCAAAAATTTGTCATTGCCACTTCTACAAAAATTGATATCAGCAAAGTGAAAATCCCCAAGCACTTCACTGATACTTACTTTAAGAAGAGGAAGCTGTGGAAACCCAAACATCAGAAGGGCAAGATCTTCAACAGTGAAAAAGAGAGATACCAGACTTCAGAGCCGTGCATGGTGGATCAGAAAGCAGTGGACTCACAGATTTTAGCAAAAATCAAAGCTGTTCCTCAGCTCCTGGGCTACCTACAATCCGTTTTTTGCCCTGACAAATGAAGTTTATCCTCATAAATTAGTGTTCTAAATTTCTTACTAAGGGGTCAGCGAGATGACCTAAAGCACCTGCTTAGACAAGCTTAAGTAATCACAGGAACTGTGGTTCAACCCCCGGCACCACATGCTGTGCCAGCCCCACCCTCAGATCAGGCTGAGCCAGTCATAATATACAAATTTCTTACTAAGAACCTAATTAAATAACTGATACATTAAATAAAAAAAAAAAAGAACTCATTTGAAAGGAAGGAAAGGAGGAAAGGAAAGATATCACCAGAAAAGTTATCTTTGCAGTACGGTTTTAGGAACCCAAAAACAAACCTTCCTTTGTGCCCTGTGGCAGACTGGCAGTGTGAGAGTCAGCTTCCTCTCCATCCACGCAATGAAAGGCCTAAAGAGCTCCCCCTATGAGTGCATGAGGCTTTGGAGACACATCTAGTTAGAACCCAGAATTCTGGTTGACAAAAAAAGGGACAATGTTACCCTGAGAGATTCTAGCAAGAGGTTCTCATGGTTTGATGTATGCCATGATGTCCCTAAAACTCCCAATTCTATGTGGAAAGAACAAAATCACTCCATTGTTTGTACTAGTTAAATTAAGCAACCAAAAGAACCCAATTCAAATGATTACTTGGTGCTATTTGGCATTAGTCTCACAAGCACATTGTGGGCCATGATTTCCAGTGCAAGTTGTATAATCCCAGACAAAATTATTAAAATTATCCATTTACTCAATTTAAGCTAGAAGTCAAGGGATCTTATTGCATCTATCGACTGTTTTAAATATAACAACACTGGATTTGTAATGTATTGCTAGCAACAAAAGGACCTCTATAGATATCTGTCCTTTTGAATACAAGGCAAAAAAGGAAGGAAAAAAAAAAAAAAAACTAATGCTATAAAATACAAATCTAAGTAAAGCCTTTAATTTTTTTTTCCTTCATTCTGAAAGGAATGGATAAAAAAAATAGCCCTGATGATAAACTAAAATGCCAGGATAAGGCTAGTAGGCCTACATAAAGGAACAAAAAGTACCCCTTGCACACAGGCTTGAGAATCCTAATAAAGAATTAGTACTAAGCATGGTAGTACACCCCAATAGCCTCCACACTTGGGAAGCTGAAGCAGGAGGATCACTGTGAGTTCAAAGCCATCCTGGACTGCACAAGTGAGTTCAAGGCCAACCTGCACTACACAGAAAAATCTTGTCAAAAAAAAAAAAAAACCAGAATTCATGATCTTTTTTTGCCATTGTCTTTTTTTTTTTTTTTTTATTAAAAAAAAAAGGCTTTGCTGTGTAGTACAGGCTGGACTAGAACTGGCTTATGTAGCTCAAACAGACCTCGAACTCAAAGTGACCCTCTTAACTCAGCTGCCAAGTACTGGGATTACAAGCATGCACCACCATGCCTGGCCAGGAATTTGTAATCTTGTGTCCTGAAGACTAAATCTGGTTGCATTGTGTTCTTAAGGAATGTTCTCAAAGTGAGTGAACTAGCAACCAAAAAGAGAGTTCACCTTTTTTTTTTTTTTTTTTTTTTTTTTTTTTTTTTTTTTTTGTCTTTTTGAGACAGGGTCTCACTATGCAGTTGAGGCTGGCCTTGAGCTCACTTTTGTAGCCCAGGCTGGTCTCGAACTCACACCAATCCTCCTGCCTCAGCCTCCCGAGTGCTGGGATTACAGACATGAGCCACCACGCCCGGCAAGTTCACCTTTTAAAAAAATCAGGATTTTTCTCTTAAATAAGGAAACGCGCAAATGAGGTTCATTTTCTCACTTGAGCATCATCCTCTAGTAAACTGCAGTTCACCTTGCTCTCCATCATATCACACAGGACCCAGCTCTCCCACTCTTGCTGCCTGATGCCCCTGGGCTATGGCGATAGCCTTTCCAGTTTGCGCACTTGCACAGCCACGCTGGGAGCAGTTGGCTCGAGTAAGTTCTGACCGAGGTACAGAACAAAACACTATGACCTGATCCTTTCCTTGTAGTTTCACCATTCAGACCTCCACCTATCTGAAGACAAGTCCCCTTCATTCGTCTTTCTTTTTCCTGTACTATAACCCTGCTAGGAACCACTTCAACCCATCCAACAAGGAGAGAGAGAAAGAAATCAGTTTCCCAGATCCGTTCTCCCAGAAGGCCCCTGTGCGTCTAGGTAAATTTATGGACCCATGCTAAGAGATAATTGGAAAGGAGTTATGCTATCTCTACCTGCCAACAGCCCCTGAAACCTAGGACTTCCTCAGGAAGAAAAAAAAGAAAAAAAAAAAAAAAACTTTCTTTAGAAATGTTTGAATTTAGGCATATCTCATGCCTACTGGTAGCCCTAAGCATCATTTCAGGATGTAGCTAAAATAAAATCTGTCATTTTTTGTTATAAATTTGCAAGTGATTCAGTTTAATAAAGATTATATTTAGCCCCTAACAAGTTGCCAAACTTAATAATGGGGAGGAAGCTCTGAAAAAGATATATTTAATGTCCTAATTACCTAACTGGAAAAAGCACTAAACTTAGCCAGTTTTAAAAAGAGGAATGAGAATACTGAATGCTAACTTCTCCAGAACAAAAAAAGTCATTAACAAGAATACACTCATATTATAAAAGCATCATAAGTACACCGAGAAATCAGAACAAACTGTCAACTATCAACAGTCAGGCATACCAAAACACACAACACATGTCTACCTTGCTGTTCCTATTCACCACTTGTTGCCTGGGTTTCAAATCCAAAGAAGCATGGTGGTTGCTATAGTGACAAGCCACTTTTGGAACCTACAGCTTAGTAGTACTAGGTACTTATGAGCTTCATAATGCCAGCATGTCCTCCTACACTTGAATCATAGCTCAGACTTTATAATTTCATAAAATGTAATTTCATTCTGTCCCCTGTAAATTAATTTTGTTACTTTAGCAGGCGACATAATTGTCAAAAGAAATAACCTAATTCACCTACTATGCTAAATAATCAATAATCATTTAATTAATGAATATTAAAGAGGTTAGTTTGATAAAATAAACAAATTTTGTAGCCACTGAAATTTGTTTTTATTAGTATAATTGGAAGAGAGTATTAATGTCTTTGCTCATCTTAATATTTCTATCACCTTTCACTCACTGAGAAAATAAAAATTCAAACATAACATTAAGAAGCAGAATTAGCTGCATGTGATGAGACATCCCTATAATTCCAGCACCCAGGAGGCAAAGACAGTACTGTCACAAGTTTGAGGCCAGACTAGGCTATACTAGGTATTTAATGGCAGCCTGGATGACAAAGCCAGACCCTATCTGGGAGGAAAAGAAATTATTTAAGGAAGATTGATGTACTTTATTTTCTTTACAAACTATTCCAAATGATTAAGTTATTAATGATGGCCAAGAAGGTAGCTTCTTAATTTTTAAATGCTATGTTGTGGATGAAATTCAAGAACATGCTAGATGAAAGTAGACTGCAAGGCAGACTGCAAAAAGAAATCACATATTTACAACTTATGTTGCATTGTCCAGAAAAGGCAAATTTATAGTTAGCAAGTATATTCACAGTGGCCAGAAGTACAGCAGGGAAGAGTGGGGCATAAACAATTTAGCTGTAGAGGGCAATAAAGAATCTAATGTGTCAAAGGATGAAAATGTTTTAAAAGTAATTTGCAGGCTGAGGCAGGAGGATTGGTGCGAGTTCGAGACCAGCCTGGGCTACAGAACTGAGGTCAAGGCCAGCCTGAACTGCATAGCGAGACCCTGTCTCAAAAAGACAAATAAATAAATAAATAAATAAATAAATAAATAAATAAATAAAAGTAATTTGCAACAATGGATATGATCTTTGATGAAATTACTAAAAGAAGCCAGATACCAAGGGGCAAGCCTCTAATCTCAGCTTCCCTGGAGGACAAGTTCCAGCCCAGATGAGTCTGCAAGATCCTATCTCAAACAATGAAAAGAGCTGGGGATTCCTGAATTGCAGGGCACCGCTGGTTCAATCTGAGTACTACACACAGGGTGAGGGAGTGAGACAGAAAAGAAATTGCTTAAGATGATCCAATTTACACTTGAAATGGGTGAATTTTTGATGTAAAATAGTGGTGGGTGATTTTTTGTTTTTTGGGGGTTTTTTTGGCTTTTTTTTTTTTTTTTTTTTTTTTTTTTTTTTTTTTTTTTTTTTTTTTTTTTTTTTTTTTTTTTTTTTTTTTTTTTTTTTTTTTTTTTTTTTTTTTTTTTTTTTTTTTTTTTTTTTTTTTTTAGAGCAGAAGAAAAGAGCTGCAGGGATCCCTGCCAAAACTCTGCTTGTATAAATGGAAAAAGTAGAGGACAGTGAGGTTAAGCAACTTATTTAACGACCACTCAGCAGATCACACCAAAACCAAAAAGTTGGCCACTGTGGCACACACCTGTAAATCCAGCACTCAAAAGGCTGAGGCAAGAAGACTGCTGCAAATTCAAGGTCAGCCTATCTCATCATCATCATCATCATCATCATCATCATCATCATCATCATCATCATCATCATCATCATAATAATAATAAAGAACCTCAGAAAAGATAAAAATCTAGCCTCACTCTCCCACTCATTCTACTCACATATTCAGAAGAGGAAAAGCTGGAAAAAAGCATTTGTCACAGTTTGAGGTCATAGAACTAATTCAAGATGGGTAATAAAAAGAGCTAAGTATCTTTTTTGTTTTGGGGTTTTTGTTTTGTTTTGTTTTGTTTTTGTCTTTCCATTAGGAGTTGTATTTCAGGATAACTAAATGTTCCTAGCTGATGAAAGAAAGTTTCTACTCTACAGAAGAATGTAAACTAATAAATGGAACTGGAACAGAAGAACAAGGAATTAACACTTTATAATTCTTAATAAAATTTGGGCACGAACTATGAATTCCTGTCAAACCCATTAAGTAAATGGTTGATGGAGAGATGGGCACTTGTAGGAAATAAAAATAGCATTTCATGGAAAAAAGATTTTGTAATTCAATGTACGTTATTCGACATTATCTACTATAAAATCTTACTTAAAAATCTTTGAACTTTAACTAAATTGAACCATGAACGTTAATTTCCACATTATAAAATATACAGGGGACAGGGATATAATTCAGTAATTCAGAACCTGCCTGGCAAGCACAAGGTCCTAAATTCTATTTCAGATACCTAAAAGAAACATACAGGGACTAGCAGCAGAAGCCAAACACCAACAGGAAAGTAGTCAGAAAATTAGATACTCTATAGGTCAATTAGTCTGGTCCTCTGGGAAAACCAGAATGTAAAATGTAAATCATGAAAATGGTGACCATTTGGAATTAAAAGATTAACAAGGTGTAGTGCCACACACCTGTAATCCCAGTACTTGGGACAACGTGGCAAAAGAATTGCCGTTGAGTCTGAGGCAAATTTTGGGGGGTGGGAGGTCTGAGACAGGATCTCACGGTATCATTCAGGCTGGTCTCTCTTAGCTACACTTTTGGGATTATAGGTCTGTGCCACCATGTCTGGGTTTAAAAGATTAGTCTCAAAATTAATGCTGATGTAACCAAATACAAATGTAGTACTTAATTGGATCCTGGTCCAGACAAACTAGCTATAGAAAGTATCTGGGGAAGTAGTATAAATTTGAATATGGAATGTGAGACAAAAATCAAAAAAAGTATTTTGTTTGCTGCACAGGGATACATTTTACACAGCTGCACACTTAAGTAGCAAGAGGGCTGGGAATCATTCAACCCAACTATTCCCCTCCTGGGTATCTTTCCAAATGAACTGAAATCATACCACAGTAATATATGGGCACCCATGTTTCCAGGAGTACAATTTGTCATAACTAAATCTTAGAAACAATCCAAATGGCCATCAACTGAGAAATGGATAAAATAAGATGCATTTTTATATAATGGAGTATTACTCAGCTATAAAAAAAATAAGGTAAACATGAGGATTTTATAGGTAAATGGATGCAACTAAAACCTTACTTTTCTTAGCCAGGCGTGGTAGTGCACGCCTGTAATCCCAGCACTTGGGAGGCTGAGGCAGGAGGATCAGTGTGAGTTCGAGATCAGCCTGGGCTATAAAAGTGAGCTCAAGGCTAGTCTGAACTGCACAGTGAGACCCTGTCTCAAAAAGACAAAGAAAGAAAGAAAGAAAGAAAACCTTACTTTTTCTCTCTCTTTGAGACAGGGTCTCACTATATATACAGGTCAGGATGGCCTTGTGCTCAGTTTTTAGCCCAGGCTGGTCTCAAACTCGCACTGATCCTCCTGCCTCAGCCTCCCAAGTGCTGGGATTACAGGCATGCACCACCACGCCCGGCTAAAAAAAGTAAGGTTTTAGTTGCATCCATTACCTATAAAAGCCTCAGTGCTGGGATTACAGGCTTGTGCCACCATGCCCAGCTAGAAACGTTACTTTTAAGTGAAGTAAATCAGATCCACATGTCCAAACATAGTATTGTCTCATTAGTGTTGAGAACCTGAAAGAGTAAATAAAATCCAAAAGGTACAATAGATACTGTGAAAGGGAAAGAATTTGTTCAAACATAAGGAAAAATAGAGATGAGAAAATGGAGGGGAGGGATATATTTATGTATGTATACAAGGTGGCTTGGATAATTGTGCTGCTGATTTCTGCTGATCTACACAGGGGAGCAGTTGATGCTAATTATTTTTTCTTGTCTTTTATTTCTTAAAATGTTTTTTTTCTATTTTCTTTTTTACCAATTTTGCATGCTTATTTCCAGTCATCTAAACAACTAATTTGAAGACAACATGATGGCCAGGTGTGGTGGAGCACATCTATAATCCCAGCACTTGGGAGGCTGAGGCAAGTTCAAGACCAGCCTGAGCTACAAAAGTGAGCTCAAGGCCTGCCTGAACTGCATAAGGAGACCCTGTCTCAAAAAGACAGAAAAAAAAAAAAAAAAAAAAAAAGACATGATGAAATGCAGCAACTATATACCACAAAATTCCTATTATTTTGTTTGGTGATGCTCTGTATCATTTGTAATGTTTTGGTTTGGGGATGGTTTTGGGAGGGTTGTTTACCATTTTTTATTTCCTTTAATTTTTTTTGTCTTTTTGAGACAGGGTCTCATTATGTAGTTGAGGCTGGCCTTGAGCTCACTTTTTTTTTTTTTTTTTTTTTTTTTTTTTTTTTTTTTTTTTTTTTTTTTTTTTTTTGTTTTTTCTGTT
>PVJA010044886.1:0-15934 GCA_004027025.1 Myocastor coypus | reverse complement strand
GCTCAGCCGGAGAGCCAGAGCCAGAGCCAGAGCTGGAGCCAGAAGCCGAGTCTTCCTGCTGAAGAGCCAGGACACAGCACAACATCAGGTGACAGGGAATCTCACACCAGGACCTCAAGGAGGCCTGGAGAAATGGTACTGCTCAGAGACTGGCACAGGGCAGCTACACATGCCAGCCACTACTGAGGAGTCATGGGGGAGGTTCTGATCCTCAAGGCAGAATGGCTGGCAGAGCACCAACTACTGTAATTGTGGCAGCAAAATTTCAGGCTCCAGTTGGTTTAGGAAAGCAAAGAAGAAATAACAATGAATGCTGAATTCTGACTTTTTTGGGGGAGGGGGAGGGGGAAAAGGAATTACTGAGAATTGAACTCGGGACCTCAAACTTGCCAAAGAGGCACTAGAGCCACTGAGCTAAATCCTCAACTGTTAACTCTGATACCTTGTATCTTCCTTTCCCCCTAACAGGCCACAGGGTAATGTGGCCCTGTACCTATGGACAGGATTAGGAGGCCCTATGTGCCACATCTGACTGTCTCTTCTCTTTCTCAGTTTGCCGTGCTTTTCTTTAGAGCCACAGAACAACCTTACTTGCAAGGAGCTTTAGGTCTTATGCAGGGATTTCCACAGAGCGTGGCTCCTGGCATTCTAGTCCCTGGCAGTTTCTGATTCCCGTTTGCTGAGGATGGGGAGGGCTACTGGCTTCTGGGTTGTGCCCAACTGTACATCTTTGTGTGTGCATGTGTGTGTAATTTTTCTAATTAAAGCTTTTTTAACTTTATTTACTTATGTTATGGCTAGCTCAGCTTGTCCTGGTGTGGGGCTGGTGCAGCATGTGGTGCTGGGGATCGAACAGTGGTCCCTGTGGTTGCCTAAGCTTGCCTAAGCAGCTGCTTTAGTTCACTGAGCCATCTTGCCAGCCTCCCAACTGTATATCTTGGCAATTGATATCATACATAAAATCTCTAGATAATCAACATCTCCTCAGAATCACGCAATCCAAATACTTATGTTTGAAATCAGTAAATAGGACAATAAATAACATATAAATGCAATACAATGAAATATGTTAAATAAGTAAAACTTGAAAAAGATAAAAAGCAATAAAAATACAATAAGTTTCACTTCTATCTGTCCCAGGAATTACAGTACTTTATTTATTTTTGTGGAACCAGGGATTGAGCTACCTCCCCAGTCCCAATAACGATACTTTAAAAGGGGAAAATGTAATATATGGCCCATAGAGTGGTAGCTGGCCCAGTGGTGATAAAGATGCTATAACTCTCAATTAAGGTGGCCAAAGGAAATCAGTAATAAAATCAGTTGCCACGTACCAGTGTTCTGAGCTATCACTGTTTGGAGCCATTCACCTCCATGCATTCTTCATGCCACCCTAGGACTCACCCATTTAGAGACAATAAAAGCAAGCAGAAAGCTAAGGCCATTTTTTTTCTGAACTCCAGCTCAGCGAGGTGGAAGAAGCTGGAACCAGCTCCCACTGGGAGGTAGGCCTTGCGCTAACCACTCTGCGCTTTCCTCACCAGGCGTGAAGAGATCTGTGTTCTCTTTCCCTTGGTAACACTGGTATGACCCGTGGCAAGCCACCCGATCCCTATAGGTATGAGGTCTTCTTTTTATATTTAAATAAGCATGAATTTATAAGATCACAAGGTTCTTCTAATATTGAAGGACTCCAGCACCAGATGTGTGTAGAAACCAGTGGGTCACAGGCGTGGTATGAACATCAGGTACCACGTGTTGCTTTGATGTTGATTTTAGGCAATGTCCCCATTATGCCTACGTCACTCCACAAAAACGGAGATGAGGGTGACTACCATCTACCTTTTTCAAAGAAAGTCTATATGATTAAGTAGATAAAGTTTATGATTAAATAGCATCCACTCAAGGTATCACGTTCAGATGTACTGAGTAGTTGAAGGAAAGGTGTTTGACTCATAGTCTAATAGGTTTGTATAGATGACTGACTTGCACACTTTGCTTTGAGGAGAATCTTCGCCTTAGTTGTACAACATCTCTAGATATGTAAACTACGTATTGCATTTGAAATTGAAGAGTTGAAGCCAGGCCTGGTGGTGCACACCTGCAATCCCAGCACTTGGGAGGCTGAGACAGAAGAATTGGTGTGAGTTCAAGACCAGCCTGGGCTACAAAAGTGAGCTCAAGGACAGCCTGAACTGCATAGTAAGACCCTGCCTCAAAAAGACAAAAAATAAAAATAGTAAATAATAAATAATAAATAAATAAATAAACTTGAAGAGTTACTTAAGGGCCAGGCATGACTTCTAGATAATCAAAAACTTCACACATACACACCTTGGTTTTACTTTATTATTATTTTTTTTGTTTGTTTGTTTGTTTTTTCCATCTTTTTGAGACAGGGTCTCGCTATGCGGTTCAGGCTGGCCTTGAGCTCACTTTTGTAGCCCAGGCTGGTCTTGCACTCACACTGAGCCTCCTGCCTCAATCTTCCAAGTGCTGGGATTACAGGAGTGTGCCACCATGCCCAGCTATTCTGCATCCTTTTTTCCCCCCTGTATTTCTTGAATTTGCATAAAAATAGATCCCAGAAGTCGCTCTGGAGTGAACATACTTTAAAATCTCTATGGGGTTTGTAAAAGGTCTTTTCTAATAAAATTTGCATTCATGTCTATTATTCAATGGTTTTTCCCCTTTATTAGTACATGTTTGTGATACATACACTATGTATGATACATACACTATATAGGTGTAACTAGATCTATGGTGGAAAACTGACAAGTGTACATTTCAAATGTTAATCCTTTTTATTCACTCCTTCCCTTTCCACCTGTTTTCAGTCTCCCCAGCACTGGGATTACAGGCACACGCCACCACACCTGGTCTCAGTAGCTGGCTCAGCACGCCTGGGGTGGGGATGGCACAGCATATGGTGCTAGGGGCCGAACTCTGGTGCCTGCTTCAGTGGGCGCTTAGCCTGCTGAGCTGTCCCACTGGGCTTCCTCATATTTTTGTTGTTGTTGTTCATTAAATTAAATACTTCAGAATTTTTATATAAAAGAACTCTTCCTTATTTAACCTTCTGTGTTTGATTTATTTCACTGAGTGTTATAGCCTCAAGTGCATCCACTTGCCTACAACCACCTCAAGTTCATTCTTCCTTACAGGGGGGTAGTATGGCATCATGTGTGCATCTCATGTTTTCTAGGCCTATTCATCTGTTCGCAGGTATATGGGCTGCTTCCAATGTTTAAGTATTAGTAGTAGTGTTGCTATAAGCCTCATGTGCATTTATCATTACAATATGACATTTTTAACTCTTCCAGGAAGACACGTGCAGGCCAAACAGTTTAGTCTTAGTCTTAGTCAGTATAGGTTTAGTCTTCTGAGGAATCTGTACCCTGATTTCTTAGTGGATGCACTAGCTAGCTCACTTTCCCACTGACAGTGTAGAAGGGCTCCTTTTCACCTGCGACCTCAGCAGCACTTGTGTTTTGCATTCTTGATGACAGACATTTGTCTAAGGAGAATCTTAGTGTTGCATTTATTTGCATTTTTCTCAAAGCAAAGAAATACTGGACATCCTTTCATCCACAAACTGACCATTTGTGCTTCTTTTGAGATGTGTCTACTCACTTCAATTGCCTATTATTAATTTTGGTCTTTTATTTTTTGGGGATCTGATTTTTTAAAAAATGTATTGTAGTACAGGGACTACAAGGGTCTCACTGCACAGATCGGACTTGTAGTGATTCTCCTGGTTTCAGCCTCCCAAGTGCTGGGATTACAGGTGTACACCACTACACCCAGTCTCAATCACCGTCTCAGTGTGCCCCAGGGGGTGGGGCCAGCACAGCAGCCCAGGGATGGAACCCCAATCCCTGCATGCATAAGCAGGCACTTTAATCTACTGAGCTATCTGGCAGGCCCTTTGGGGATCTGAGTTTTTGAGTTATTTATATACTGTAGATATTACAGTATAGCCAGAAAAATTGTAGCGTACTCTGCTGTTTGTCTGTTCCATTTTTGGTTCCTTTGTGTCAAAGATCAAATGTCTAACTGTGCCTGGGGTTACTCCTGCGTCCTCAGTTCTGTTCCACTGATAAGCATGTCCTTTTATACAAGTACAATACTGTTTTTATGACTGCAGTTTTGCAATACAACTTGAAATCGTATATATATGACATGTACTTTGCCCTTGTTGTCCTGGATTGCTATCTTAGGCCTTCCTGGTTTGATATTTTAGAATTTTTTTTTTTTTCTAGTTTTGTGACGAATGATGTTGGCATTTTATCTGGGACTGCATTACATCTACATACCATGTTTGGCATTCTGGCAATAATACTTATTTTAACAGTATTATTTCTGCCTATTCAGGAAGCATAGTTTCTGATGACCTCTTCAGTGTCTTTTCAGAGTTCCATAATTTTTGCTATAAAAGTCTTTTACTTGGTTGCTCGGGTTAATTGCTAGGTAACTTTTTAAAGAAACTATTGTGAACAGGATTTCTTTTTCTTAATTTTTTCTCTTGGTAGATTCATTGTGGGTATACAGGAATACTAAAGATTTTCTGGGTATTGATTTTGTATTCTGTTACTTTACCAAATTTGTTTATTGATTCTAGGCATCTTTTGGTGGAGTTTTTTTTTTTTTTGGTCTCTTATATAAAAGATCCTGTAATCTGCACACAAGGGTAGTGTGGCATCTTCAAGGCCTGTATGGGTCTCCCTAATATTTCATTTTCTTGACTGAATGTTTTGACTCAAATTTTGAGTGCTACATTGGACAGGTGTGCTACATGTGTGTGTCTTTGTCTTTTTCCTATTTGATTCTGATTTTAGAGGAAATGCTTTCAGATTTGCCCTACTTAGATGTAAGATGTTGCCAGTGGACTCAATATAAATGATTTTTTTTAAAAATTATTTGGGGCTGGGCAGGTGGCTCAGTAGAATAAGCACTCAGCTGGCAAGCACAATCCTGAGTTCAATTCCCAGTACTGGAAAAAAAACCACACATACATATATATATATATATATATATATATATATATATATATATATGAATGATTATTTGTCAATTTGAGATAAAGTCCTTCTACACTTATTTTCATCAGGGACTTTCCCCTCACCCTGACTCCTACCCCATGAATATAATTTAGATTTTGCCAAAGCCTTTTTTTTTGTTCCTATTGAAATGACTATTGATTTTTTTGTCCGTTGTTTTGTTTATGTGATACATTACACATGTTGATTTGCATATATTAAATCACCCTGTACTCTTGATAGGAAACCAACATGTTCTACTCTTGAGGAGGATAAGGCTACCAAATCCATAGTGAAGCCGCAAGGCAGGGGCATATAGAAAGTCTGGTTCTCTGACGGGGACACTGACTGAACAAGCTCTAGACTGCCCCCCTACAGAGATTCTGTCTGGTGAAAAAGCAAGTCTCCATCTGTACAAGTTGCCATTAACTTTATATGTGATGTGCAGCTAAACACATCCCCAGTCGATACCAAGTTTAAGAAGTTTGAGAAACACAGAAGAGAAAGCAATGCAAATCTGTGGATTAGAAAAATGAAAAAGCCTCAAAATATTGACGGAACAGGTTTAATGTGGTACAAGCACAAATAAGACACACAAGGGAAGAAAAACCTTTGTCTTTACTGCAGGCTACTCACTCCCTACCTAGCATGTTATGCCTCCCAGACGCTCAGGAATGTCCTGGGTCTGACGCAGCATGGTTGTCACCCTGCTGCCCTCCACACCCCACTAAGTGATCCGAGCACCCTTTCCCTTTAACCCAGCCAGCCTCTGACACTTTGTTCTTGCAACCACAGCCACTTATTAAGATGATGTTCAAGATGAGGTGTGTTTTCTGTTCCAACTCTATTTTTCTCTCTTTTCTTTTTTATACAATTCAGTTCTTTTTCTTCATGTTACACATCTATAGTAGGTATAAGGAAGGCTTCCTTCAGTCATGCCAGTAATAATTTCCTGGGTGATGCAAACCGGGAGCCATGTACACCAGGTCTTTTAATCTGGGGTCCTGTGAACTTCAAGAAATCCAAGGATCCATTAATTTGGATGGGGGAATTTTTGTTAAACCTCTATCTAAACTTCACTGTCTCCTCTGATAATGAGTTTGCATCACAAGCCACAGTAAGTCCTATCAGCAATACCTGTGACCCTGTCACTAATACAAATTACAGCAATTACTACAGCAGTTTCAGTTATTATAGATAACACAAAATGCCATTTACCTTCATTCCTACCTCAAAGTATCTACTGTTAGCTTTTACCTACCTCTAGATTGATCTAAGCATTCAAAAGTACATTCATGCTATTATATCATAACTTAGATTTTCAAATAGCTTCACAGCAGTACTTAATTATGATTAGTCCTTTTGTAACCTTAAGTATTTAATTCAATCATTTAAAAATATAAGAGGCTAAGGAGATAGCTTTGTGGTCTAAGCACCTGCCTGGCAAGCACAGGACCCAGTACTACATGTCATGCTGGTCCCAGAATGCTGGGTGCACCATGCTGGCCACTGAAACCAGGTGTGATGGCGTACCTCTATAATCCCAGCATTTGTAATCGCAGCACTGGGAATTTTGAGACAGGAGGATCACTGTAAATTGGAACTTCTGCATAGTGAGACCCTGTGCCAAATAAATAAATAAACAAACAAATAAATAGTTAAAAATAAATGTAAGGCTGTAGCTGGGAGTAAATCTTGGTAGCTGAGCATCTGCCTACTATGCCCAAGACCCTGTGTTTGAACTTGGCATCAAAATGGGAAGAAAAGTTAAGCAGGAATCAAGGCTGCCTTACCAGACTGTGTGGTCATCTACGGCACACAACTTTACGATGATTTACTTCAGTATTGGTTTACTAAGTCCTTATTATAAGCACCCCACACGAATAAACTCATTTACGTCTCACAGCCCCACTATGAAGCAGGTGGCGCCCTACCCTCTAAGTTAGGACGCTGTGGCCCAAGAAGGGAAATAACCAGGGCAGGGGGAATTGTAACAGAGATATGAACCAAGTCAGGCTAGCCAGTCATAAAGCACGGGCCCTAAACTAAGTCATTAACAAGAAACCTATTCCTACTTCCTTCCTTCCGCAAAAGCAAAGGGAAGGAGACAGAGGCTGTTAGTTACTCCGGGGCCTCCTAGCAGGTAGCAGCAAGGGCTCGCCATGCAGGAGTAGTCCTCGCCCCAGCCAGTGCCAGCAATGCTGTGCGGAGCTGTTATGTCATCCACATCTCCCTGCCTTTGAGTTTACAAAACTAATGTTGATAGGGTTTTGTCTGTCCATGCACATGTACAAACGGGTTTATCTTTTACATACAGGCTTGTCAAACCATCTAGCCTAGTACCCCATTGGCCTCTACAATGTTTGTACCAAGTCACTGAGGATTTGGGCTTAGGAATCTAATCCTGGAATTTGTATTTAGGAATCTAATCCTGGAATTTGTGCTTAGCAATATAAGCCAGGCAATGAGGAGGCGGTAGGAAAGTAGGGAAAAGTAATTCGAACAGAAGACCTGGCTCAGAGTAAAGCTCAGCCAGAGTGAATTACCTGCTGAAGTGAGCAGTCCATCTTGCCCAACTGCATATCTGCATGTGCCACAGAGACAGAAAGACAAGCATGAAGGCTGAACAAAGACCTAAGAATGGGATAGCCTTTCCAATGGTCCAAGATGCAAATTTGGGGTTGCTATGAAGAAGTTTCTACACTTTAAGAAGGAGCCACACAATAAATGATATAAGAAGGGTGCTGCTTAACAGGAAAAAGAAAACACCGCTCCCAGTGTTCCAAAATAGGCTCTGGTGCTTCGTGGCGGAGCTGTCCTAAGTGGTATTATTAGTCACCATGCATGTTTAGGCAGCTCCTGCTCACTCTGCAGCAGGCTTTGACACCCTCCAGTCAGGAGGGAGCAAATAGCCTGGGACAAGGAGCAAACAGCCTGGGAATGTTTGCTTACTTCTTTGTTCTTCTTTTCTGCTCATCTGGGGATGGGGAGGAGAAGAGGGTGTGGAATTCCTCCCTCCCCTGAGAGCGTTAGCCAGATACACGCATAAGGAAAAAGACCACCTTCATGGCATTTATCCATCTGGGACAGACTAAAAATTCATGTATTGTTGATGTGAAATTCAAGTTAAAATTCAAGCGGGTATCCTGGGGGAAATAACTGACAAAGTGCCGTCGCTAAAAAAGTGAATCAAACAGTAGGCACTAGATTTGGGAAACAACCCCGCAAGCAAAAGCCTCTGTCCTTTCACCGGTGACTGAAAAGCCTTTCCTTGTGGGAAGCAGGGGACATGCTGCTTTTGGAAATAGACTCTCAGGGTATGCAGACAGAAACGCCACACATCTGAGCACTTCCTTGCATACAGTAGGCATCCATTGGCCCTCAGTCCCCCCACAGTCACCACTCCTTACATACAGTAGGCATCCATTGGCCCTCAGTCCCCCCACAGTCACCACTCCTTGCATACAGTAGGCATCCATTGGCCCTCAGTCCCCCCACAGTCACCACATTCAATACCAGAATGAATCTGAACTTTCAGACAGTGAATGATGTTTTAGCATAAGTTGAGTTCCAAATTCCATGCTTATAATAAAAATAAAGCTGAAGTATCCCACACTTACCCTAAAACAAGGTTCACTGTGCCCGTGTCCATCTAAAACCCCAACAGAGCAGGGCATCCTGTGGTTTTGTTCAATTAAGCGAGCCACAGCCCCCTACCCCAACGCATCTGGAGCTTGAGTTGTCCAGCACTTATCATTGCTCCTCAAAGTTGACCAGAATCAAATTTTTGCAAAGAAAAGTGGTGCGGAATTGTAAATGACCTGTTGCACTCAACTCATTTCTTCTTTCTTTTTAAAGATAGGATCTTTAAACTTTTATTTATTTATGTTATGGCCTATGGCTAGCTCAGCTTACCTTGGGGGTGGGGCTGGTTTAGCATGTGGAGCTGGGAATCCAACCGTGGTCCCTGCTGTTGCCTAAGCTTGCCTAAGAAGGCACTTTAGACCGCTGAGCTATCCCACTGGGCCCTGCACTCCATTTCAATAAGCCTTCTTTATCTTGTCCTATGTTTGCAATGATAACACTATCATTCAAGGGGACTGAAATTGAAACTCTTGTGATTAGTGAAGATGGACAAAAATGACCATTCACTGAGAAAACCTCAAGCAGTTATTTGCACATTAATTTTTGGTGGTCTTGCTTTATAGAATGTACGTTGGGTTGCATAAGGCAGAAGGCCTCAGAAATAGGCCACAAAAGCAAAAATGTACTAATGCAACAAGTAGACACTTTGGCATGGGAAAGGAAGTGATCAGTAGAATGAAGACAGCCTACAGAATGGTAGAGCACATTTGCAGCACATCTGATAAAGGGGTAAGATGTAAAATACATAAGGACCTCAAGTGGCCCATTAGAACAAAAACAAAACCTGGGATTGTTAGGGAAATGCAAATCAAAGCCTTAGTAGACACCACCTTGCTATCACTGGAATGGCTATAGTGGAAGGATGAAAGATGACAGGGATTAGTCATCTAATTAGTATATGAGAAAGAGATTTTTTTTTTTCCAGTGCTGGAGCTTTAACTTGGCAAGTGTTCACCACTGAACTTTATTCTGGGTCCGAAAGGGAACTTTTCTTTCTTGTTAATGAAAATGTAAATTAGTACAGCCATTATAGAAAATAATATGAAGATTTCTCAGGAACTTTATGATCCTGCAATCCCACAGCTGGATTTATATCCCAACAACGTGAAATTAGTATTTCAGAGAGGCATCTGCGCTCCATGTTTATTACCGCCCTCTTCACAACTGTGAATAGAAACTAAACTAAACTAAACAATGTAGGTGTCCGTTGGAAGATTTGCAGATAAAGAAACTGTGCTGTCTGTGTACGGTGATACACTATAATCAATCATAGAAAAGGATGAAATCCAGTGGGTGACCTTGGAGACTTTATGTGAAGGGAAATAATTCGAGCACAGGAAGACGAGTCCTGTACAGTCTCAGTTGGCGTGCAGCAGTGATTACCGGAGGCTGCAGGACAGAGGGGTGGCAACCGATACTGGGAATACAATTAGATATATTCTGGCTTGCACATTCAGTAGGGTGGCTATCTTAACAACAGGGTATAGTTCAGATGGGTAGAAGAAAGGATTCTGGATATTCTTACCACACACACCCACACACATACACACATAAATACACAGATTAAAACTATTTAAATTAGTGGCTATGCTAGTTACCCAGATTTGACCACTATACAAGTGACATTGCACCCCATAAATATGTACACTTACTATGAGTCAATCCAAAGTAAAATGTAACAAAGAACAGTCCACGCTGCGAATGGCCTGCAGAACCGGGATCAGCATTTATATGACATGTTAATTAACGTCAGTGTGCCCACTGCATACCAGCGAGGACTCCTTCCCCACCCAGCCGTCACCTGCCTATACATGGTCTCCTCCCAGTGCTTCACCAGCCGAGTCAGCCGCAGCTGCGAGAGAGTGCAGCTCTCTGGCAGGACGCCTTGCTTTTGACTGCTCCCTCACCAGCGCCCTTCTAGTCTGGGTCCCTGCTATCCTTGGTGAACTACTGCAGTACCTTCGCTGGTTTCCTGTGTCTACTCTCCCCTTTAGTAGTTTTCTACCTTGACTGTACACTTGGAATTATCAGGAGAGGTTTTGGTTGCGACGGTGACGTTCGCCAAAGCTTCGGTTTTGGTTGCGACGGTGACGTTCGCCAAAGCTTCACATATGCTAGGCATGTGCGTTACCACTGAAGTACACCCCGGAGCATTAGGAAAGAAAGACAAACAAACAAGTAAACCAGGGCCCGGGCCACCCAGACCAGTTGGGTCAGTGTCTCCCACGTGAGACCCCACGGTCAGAAGCACTGCTATGTGCTCGCAGCTCTTTTCTGCAGTGCAGAGCTGGTGAGGCTGGGTTCATGCTGAGCAATAAATAAGCTATCAAAGCCACTCTGGTGCCTATTAAAGGATCAAGTTGTCAACTTACGTTCAAGTCTATCCTTCCCGTGTCTCTGCTAACCTCCCCCAACCTGTGACTTTGCGCCCTCCTCGCGGTGGTCCATCTGCTCGCTCCAAAGAAGCCCGCAGTAGGCCCTGTCTGATTCCGGGTTGTAGGTAGCCACCAAACCTGCCAGGAGGCCATCTCTTCCTATAAACCTACAGGGCTCACTCTACTTGTCCTGGTTGTGGTGTTTCACACAAATATTTCATTTCTCTCCTCTCCTACATAAGTTAAAAGCCCCTGGGGTCCCACAGAAGGGTAGACATGCCCCACAGAGCAAGCGCCTGCTATTTCTGGAACTCCTGCAGGAAGTCGGTCAGCTTTGAAGCGGTCATGTAGAGACCGTGATGTGTAACCAGCAAAAAGTTTCCACTGTAACTAAATTATGAGATGTCCGGATTTGCGGCTTCTTCGGGGACTCCAGGTGAAGCTATAAATACGGAAGTGATGTAAGCACAGTAGCTACCCCAAGGGGCTTCGTAGGACGCGCCCAGAGCTAAGATAGGCCCACTGAAGTGTTCGTTCCTCCTACACACAGGCGAGCCAAGGCAGGCAACTTTATTAAAGACAGGGCTGTTTCCAGCCGCGGAGGGAAGCAGCACCAGTGACCTGAAATAAACTTTGTCATGAAAGTCTCAATGTATGCATAATTGTTTTGTTTTCAAGTGCAAGTACTCTGTTCACCCTTGAGTAACTGCAAAATGCCTCCTCCCATCCCCTCTCGGAGGAATTTCCGGGACAGCAAAGGCCTACCAACTTTTTACGAAGTAAAGGGATGGATGGGCGGAGGCGCGGCGGCACGCAGTGGGGTCGAAGTTCTGCGCCGCCCCCCCGGAGCCGGCCTTCCGGGGCCCTGCAAGCACAAGCCCCGGCCTCCGCCCTGCGCGGGGACGGCCAGCACCAGCCCACCTACCTGAGCGCCAGCAGCCTCTCGCCCAGCAACGCCAGCGCGATCCCCAGCACACCCAGAGCCACCAGCCGCCCCATGGTGACACCGCCGCGTCTCTCCGGGCCCGGACGGCGCAGGGGCGGCGCCAGCTCCTGCCCCGCCTGGACTCCCGGCGCGCAGCTCCGCCCTGGGCCTGCGCCCCCGGGCTCCGGACGTGGTCCCCGGGCGGGATGCCTTGCGCTTCCCCAGGCCGCCCACACGGTCCTGCGGCCTCTGCAAACCTTTCCCGTGGCCTTACTCTTCAGAGGCTTCGCAACAAGAAACTTATAAGGCTTTAAAGATCCGTTTATTTAGGAAAAGTTGTACTGACAGTTGGCTTGTAAATAGTTCAGGTTGGAGTCACTACTTTGTATAACAGGTGCAGCCGGGAGGAAAGATCGTGCTTCTGTGCGACTTCTAGACTAGAGCCTAACAGGTCAATAATTTATGGGATTGAGTAGATTTTCCTTTTTTTTTTTTTTTTTTTCTTTTTCTTTTTTATGTATTTGGTACAGGGTTTTGCTACACAGATCAGACACATAGTGATCCTCCACAGGCCACCACCTCGGAATCAGTGGCGGGCTCAGGGCGCCTAGGGGAGAGGCCGGCGCTACATGTGGTGCCTGCTCTTGCCTAAGGAGGTACTTAGTCTGCTGCCCTATTTCTTTCTTTCTTTCTTTCTGTCTCTCTGTGTCTTTTTGTCTTTCTGCCTTTCTTTCGAGACCAGGTCTCACTCTGCAGCTTAGGCTGTCCTTTAAATATATATATATTTGACTGTAGTCTCTGTGGTTACCTAAATTTGCCTAGGCAGGCTCTTTGACCACTGAGCCATCTTGCCGGCCCTGTTGAGCTATTTTGCTGGTCGTAACACTTTCTTTGTATGCTCATAACAAGAAGGAATGAAGAAAGCATATAATAAGGAAACATACCGATTAATTTGGAAGCAACTAGTATGTCAAATAAATTTCTAATGGTTTTCAATGTTTATCCCCTGCAAGATGTGGGCAAAAAATAGTCAAAATGTGCCTATTTTGCCAAATATTAGTTTTATAAACAACCATTAAACAAAAGCAGATGTCGTTTTCTCAACTGCCCCTCACAGGAAAGAAAAGCACAAAGACTTCTTTGCTACTGTGCCCACTGCTGAGGTCCTAAGGGTTATTGAATTTTACTGTGTGGTAGACAGGATAGGTAATGTGATGGGTTGTGTCTCTGTGTCCCCCTAAGCCTCTTGCAGTCCTGGGACAGCTTCTGGAGTTCCGCACTGATTATTGTGGGTGTGGACGCTGCGCCTGTGTTGGGGGCAGCTAATTTGCATTCTAGTGTAACCTGAGCAACCTGCGCTGCTGCCCCTGCCTCTGCTCCCTGCTCTGTACTGCTGCTATGAAAGGGTGCCCTCTGTCAGGTGCCCCTGTGCCTTGGAGCCCACCATGTATGGACTGAAACCTCCACAGGCTGCGAGCTGAATAAACCTTTCCTTCCTGCATTTCGGATCTCTCAGCAATGAGAGAAGAGTAACTGAGACAGTTAAGTATTTGTCCTTTGAAAAAATGGAGGCCTGTCTTTTGTGTTGTGAACCATTTTGGCAGGAGTGGACCTGTCAACACCTTTGCAGAATGATATTTATAAGTGCATATGATAAAATACACAAGATTGCAAAGTAAACCAACTAAACTGGAGTGTAATTATTATAGCATTTTAAAGACAAGCTTATCCTACAGTAATATGGTAATGTCATTATGCTACATTACTTAACACATCAAATAACAAATCTACAATATTCTTTCACATAGGGTCAGGGAGATAGCTCAGGGGCACAAGTGCCTGCCTGGCAAGGGCAATGTCTTCAGTTCAATCCCCAGTTCCACAAAAAGAAAGACAGACAGACAGATGACAGACAGTATAAAAGGATAAAAAAATATTCTTCCACATGACAAGTGTCAATGTTCTTTCACTATACCTGTAATAAAATTGTAATAAAATAATGGAGATATCATTTCTATTAGTAGAAAGATCACAAGTACTGCTAGTGTTTCTGAACTTGATTTCCTATCTTTTTAGTCAAAGGACATGCTAAATTTCAGTTGAAGTACATGTTAAATTGCACTAGAAATCAAAGGGTTTTTTTTTTGGGGGGGGGGGTTGTTGTTGTCGTTGTTAATGTGAGATCATTAGTACGTCTGCTCTTTTTCTTTTGGTACTGCTGGGCTTTGAGCCCAGGAGCCCGAACCTGGTAGGCATGCATCAGTACTGTCATACACTTCGAGCTTCTACACTACTAACGAAGCACTTAGGCTAAGAGCTCTAACACAGAGGCAGCTGTGGCTATCAAATCGGAATAGAGTCTCTTCATCAGCGTATTAACCACTGAGGAAGGGAAGAGCCTTAGAATTTAGGGGGCTCTAAACCTGGAAGGGCTGGGAGTAACATCTGGGCTTCTTGCTTACACTTGAGGATCTTGTACTGAGGATGGTGGGTAGTAGAAAGTACATATAATTGTCTTATGGACTTTGAGTCAACGGACATCTGTCACAAAATGAAATAAAATAAAATAATTAGAAGAACAAAACAGATCACCAAGTCATAATGAGATTACCTAGCACATACTATTCTTAATGTCTGTTTCCCTTTTACTATTACCACACTAAAGAAAAGTCATGTTTATAATTTAGCCTTTCTGCAAAAATGAAAGTTTTGGGGGTCTGCATCTTTTAGGTTAGATGCAAGAGAGCAACAATCAGCTCTTGTCCTGGTTTGGTCTTCTTGCTGTGCCCTGGCAGAAGTAGCTGATGGGCTTTGGCAATGCCTTGCCCAAGGCCAGGGCCATCCTTGCATCATTCCAAAAGGCCACAGGAAATTGGGAATCTTGAGTTAACCCAAAGGTTTCACTTTCCCATGCATTTCCTGGTGCTGGATGCTTCAGGGGAACAACATTCTGGACTTAAACATGGAGAAGATCCAGGTACAGCCAGAGCAAGCTCTCTACATCCTCAGAACAGCAGAGGAGGTGTGTTTATTCTGTAAAGTGCCCACTGAGTCCCCGCCCTGTATGTGAGAACAGGTTCCCACACCTTCTTCATTCCTGATGTTGCTATTGAAGCAACTTCTATGGAAGTTTCTCCCCTTACTTCTACCATGTTCAAACCAAGAGTCATTGTTCTCAGAAGGTATTTTCCAATTTGGAAATCAGACATATGTTGTCTTTTCCTTTCTAAGACTATTATACTGATGACTAAAGGTTACCACGTAGCTCTACTTTTCAGATAACCAGAACTTTCAGGGAACACTAAGAATGTTGCTGATGTTGTATTGATATAGGGGAAAGAAACTTTTGACCTGAAAGGTACCTTTAGATCCAGTACATATGCTCTAAACCCAAAGAATGAATTTTAGGAACGACAGGAGGTTAAGAGCAGAATCTTTATTAGGGAAAGAAAGATTCTGTCCCAGAGAGGGGAACAGAGAGGGTTGCCCAGGGAGCTGCCTCTTCCAGGTATTTTTTTATAGGGCAAAACCACGCAGGCCTAAGGTTACGAGAACCATTGCTCAGGTAAAATTGATTAATTCTAGGGCCAAATGGGAAGGTTAGTTATCTAGCAAGCGGGAATGAATATAGAACAGGAGTTTATCTGGTAGGCAGTAGTGGTTGGATTAGTGACTCTTTTGGCTTCCTCGAGGTGAAGATCAACCCCAGATGCTCATCTTTAGGAAGGCCAGCTTTTGTTGGACCTTCGGTCTTCAGGTCTGGCCCACAGTGGGAGCATCCATCTCTCTTATAGTTGCAAGGTGTCTTATCTTCCGTGCTATCTCCCTAAGAGCCCCGCCCTGTCTGACTGCCTCTAATATTTCTACCTAATTCAGTGACCTACAATAGTATCAGAGGGAAAGTGACTGGGTCACCAAGTTACTCAGTACAAAAACACACTTGTTCTGTC
>PVJA010044885.1:0-15913 GCA_004027025.1 Myocastor coypus | reverse complement strand
AATTTGTGAACAACCTCCAGAATTATCCATAGTTGCACTGTGTGGGTGACAGGGGGAAGCAGAGAGCAGAGGTTACAAGAAAGGGAGCCCGTGGAGTGCCAGAGACAGAGAAGCAGCAAGGTTTGGCATCAGCCCACCCTGGAAGGAGCCCTTGTGCCTAGGGGGCCTTGTGGAATTGGGGTGGCAGCTGGACCGGCTACGAATGGACACAGAGGCGCAAGACAAAGCAGCCAACCTGAGGCTGGAAGCCGTGGACTCGACTGTGGGCATAAATCCAGAGGCGTGATGGGGCTGAGATGGTAAAGGTTCTTAGGGAGCATCTCGGAGCTGGCTTGGCTCCTGGCATCCCCAGTCAACTGGGCATTTCTACAGCAAGCACAGTGTGTAGACCTAGGACACCCACCTATCACTGTTGGGTGTTGACAAGGCCAGACAGACAACAAATCTTAAGACAGGAGCAATTAAAACAAACAAAAAGACTGCAGATCGTTAACAACAACAAATATATATACATATATAAAGAAGACCCAGCCTAGGATCACTAGAAAGGGGTGATGTAAGACGGGAGGGAGAGAGCCGGCATGTGGGCGTGGCTTTCCCTCCCGTGGGAGCTCTGAAGGAGTCAGTGCTGTGCCTCACCTCAATAGTCTCTTCCACTTCAGAAACCTAGGGATGCAGCAGGTGGCTGCCTCAGCAGGAAGTCACCTCTGACCCGCACAAGGTCCCCTTCCCGCCCTCTGCAGACTGGCTTGCTGGTCAGTCAGGCTTCTCCAGGATCCAGGGATTTTCTTTAGGAAGCCAGCATTGATTTACTGTTGGACATTAAAACTAATAACTTGTTTTTAGTAATGATGGTTTGCTGAGCTCTGAGAAGCCCAAGCAGTGATTTTGTTGCTGGAAAAAAAAAAAAAAAGCACAAATAACCCCATCAGTTGCTCACCACTCACCAGCCATTTATAAAATCGCTTTCTGTGTTTACAGAGGAAATCGCCCTGGCAGAAGGGCCGCGGTGAGGGAGAGACGAAGGCGACGAAGCCAAGACAGCCGTTTAGCTCTCCCTGTCTCTTACTTGGGAGCTCCTGGCCCAAAATAAATTCTGCCTGCAGGCCGCAGGTGGATTCCTTCGGTACGCACCGGCGCTGCGCTCGGGGAGCACGGCTTCCTGCTCCGCAGCCCTCCCCTTCGCGGCCGTCACCACCCACCTAATAGCCTGCTCCATCAGTTCGGTTCATTATTACTCTCATTACCGGAGCAATTAGGAGAAGTCGGAGCCGGCCTCCGAGCCAAAGACTGTGAAGTTCCGTGAACTAGAGGGAGCCTGGGCGGCTTAGGAAATGAACATCCTTCTGCAGGAACAGGCACTCCTGCTGGGCCCCAGCTAGCTGGAGGCGGGGAGGGTGGCTGGGACGGCCTTGGACCCTGAGGATCCAGAGCCGGGGCTGCCCTAGCACAGCACGCCGGAACGGCACCGCTAGCAAATGCGCTCCAAAGGTTATTTACCGTCATTGGTTTTGGAGGAAAGGAAAAAAAGACAATAGGTGAGAGAGACAAAAGACCAGGGGAGACTAAGGAGAATGATGAAAAGTTCTGCCCCTGAGGAAAGCTTGTGAAGCTATTAGATCCCCACCCAGAGCTGCCCCTGTCTCGGACCCAGCCTCCTTGCCCAGATCTGAAAGGATTTTCACCAGCCACGGGCCCTGATTCTCCGCCACCCAGCCCCCTCCCCTCCCTCCTCCCACCTCTCTCCTCTCCTCTCCTCTCCTCTCCTCTCCTCTCCTCCCTTCCCCTCGCCTTTTTTCCCCTTCCCTCCCCTCTTCTCCTGTTTGTCTTTTTGAAACAGGTTCTCACTATGCAGCTCAGGCCGGCCTTGAGCTCACTTTCGTAGCCCAGGATGGTCTGCAACTCACATGGATCCTCCTGCCTCAGCCTCCCAAGTGCCGGGTCCTGTCCACTCTGGACTTTTCCTCCTGTTCCCTCTTTCTTTTTTCTTCTCCTTCACAATCTCTCTCCCTCCCTTCCTTCCCCTCCCCCTTTCCCATTCCCCCTCCCCCCTCTCACTCTCCCTCCTCCTTCTCCCCTTCCCCTCCTCCATCCCCTCCCTTGCCTTTCCCAATCCCTTTGCCCTTCCCAAGTTCAGGAGAACTGAAATCTGTGCCCTGCATGGCCACTGGAGCCTGCCTCCTAGGCATTCACTGAGGGATCTCATCCTGCCTTGCGTCCCCTGCAACCATTAGGGCAGGAGGGCTGCAGCTGCAGGCGCCCACAGGTGGTAAGCATTGTGACAAAAATCACAAGAGGTCTTACGTAAGCACAGCTACAGGCAGGAAGAAAGAATGAGAATTGGTGTGGAAGATGCCACAAAAAGGGCATCTTAATCTAATGGGAAAGAAAAGAGTCACAAGTAAACAGCAGGGAATCACAGAGGCTATGAAGAGACACAGGTGAGGGGCCCAACGTGCCACAAGTGCCGACACATGGGGGCCAAGAATTAAAAATTTATAAAAAGAAAATAAAAAGATCATGAAGCTCTTAAATTGCAGAACAGGTGCCAGAAAGGACTCAGCTCAGGATAAATGTGAGACGTTTCTGAACAGCCGAGGCTGTAGAGGGTACACACACTCAGGCTCCAGTGAAAAGGCCAATTCTCCTTTGAAGAACGAAAAATATTGACTCTCAAGAGAATGAGGAGACAAGCCCTGGGGGGGCAGAAAGTGGTTGCAAAATGCAAAATGCATAGCGAACAAAAGCCTGATATTCCAAATACAGAAAGAACTTGTCCTGTTTTGTTTTGTCTTGTCTTTTTCAGTCCTGTGCATAGAACCCAGGGTCTCAAGTACATTAGACAAGTGCTCTATGATTTAGGGACACCACCAGCCCTTATTTTGTTTTGGGACAGGGTTTCACTAAGGTCCCAGGCTAACCTGTGATTCTGCAGTGCCAGCATATCCCTAATAGCTGGAACTATAAGTGGGCTTCCCCCTACCCAGCTCCGAGGACTCTTTATCATTATTATTATTATTAATTTTAATGAGAAAAAAGATTAAATAGTGATGAAACAGTTTCAAAACAAGTTAGTAGGATGGCTTCAATAATTAACACCATGCATATTGTTGTCTTCATAATAGTTATTCAGAGGACAAGGTGCAGATCTGATATCTTTTTTTTTTTTTTTTTTTTTTTTTTTTGTCTTTTTGAGACAGGGTCTCACTATGCAGTTCAGGCTGGCCTTGAGCTCACTTTTGTAGCCCAGGCTGGTCTCGAACTCGCACTGATCCTCCTGCCTCAGCCTCCCAAGTGCTGGGATTACAGGGGTGCACCACCACACCTGGCTCAGACCTGATATCTTGTCTAAAAATTATTAGTACAAGCTTTTATTCTCAGTGAACTAAGTGAAAGTAGCTGTATATCTATCCTAACTCTCTAGTGCATAATATATATACATATATATTTCCTTTTAAAGTTTCTAATACTAGGAGAAAATACCATACCATGTCTTATAAGTAGAATGTAAGTCAGAGATACAGTATGAATCATAAAACAAAAAGTATAATTAAACAACATTCAGAAAATTTATTACATATTTATTAATTAAAATTAAATATTTCAAAATAATATTCCAAAATTCAAATCAAATTGTGAGTCCAACTTAGAGGCCAGAATGCTGTATATTGTATGTAGAAATCTGCAATCAATTCAGAGTACTCGCATAGTATTTGAATAGGTTAATATATACAGAGATATCACCTAAGAAAAAGTTTCCATGGTAGTAAAGAATTACTAAGAATAAAATATAACATAAATACTGGAATGGCAAATATATGACCAGAACATCTAACAATTTGGGGATAGGATATAGCACAAAGTCCTAGGATGTCACGTACATGGACAGTGTCCATGACGCTTACTGGTGGCCAAGTGTCACTTGTGGAACTGAGCTACTGCGATTGCCTTAATATTCACCCTGTAGACCCAAACAGAATCATGATCCATAGGGTGCAGGAGAAGTCCATTTGTAGAAAATGCTAATGAAGATATTCTTCTTCTGTATACAAAAGAATAGTTGAAAGACTGCTTTTGTATATCTTTTTTCTCCTGTGTTTAATTGCTTGCCCTATTTGATGAGTTCTTTCTATTCTCTTTCATGGGGTCATGGTCATCTTGATCTCATTCTAGAATATCTTTTAATAAACTGTGCAGGGTTTGCTTTGTCATCATGAAATTCTTTAGTTGTTCTTTGTCCTGGAAGTATTTTACTTCTCCACTGCCAGCTATATCAATCTGGGCTGGAATTTGTTTTCTTGCAAGACTTGAAGTATTTTGCTCCATGCTCTTCTTGACTTGATGGTTTGTGAAGAGAAATCTGCCATTATTCTAATGGGTTTTCCTTTAAATGTGACCTATTTCTTTTCTCTGGCTGCTTTTAGAATACTGTTCCTTGCTGAATTTCCAGGATCTTGATTATTATGTCTGGGTGTGGTTTTAATTAGGTAGATGTTAGTTGGCATTCTATATGCTTCAGTTACCTGAACGTCAAATTGTTTCCCCATATTTGGGGAGTTTTCTGCTATTATTTCTGCCCATATTCTTTTTATATCATTTGTACAGACTCCTTCTTTCTTACTAATGCCTATTAGTCTTACATTGTTCATCTTTGCATCATCTTGCAGATGTTGAATTGATTTTTCCTGCGTCTTAGTTGTTATTAAGAGATCTTTTCTTACCTCTTCACTAGCTGCAATGGTGTGTTTAAGGTCTGAGAGTCTGTTTTCACTTTCACTGAAACAGTTTTGTCGGCTTATGGCTGAGGTTTCAAGTTCCTGTATGTCACTTTGAATCTTCTTTGTACATTCTATTACTTTCCTATATTGCTCATTTAAGGATCCCATCATTTTTCTATTCTCCTCTATTTTTTATCAGTGTCTTTAGAGACACTGAGTACCTCTTTTATTATAAGTAGTACTTCTTTTTTTACTTCAGAAATTATGTCTAATCTGATTTCCTCTATGCCTTTTTGCAGTTGTTTTTTTACTTCAGATGCTGTTATTTTAGAGATTTCAGGCGTGTGATTTCCAATTTCTTCAATGCTATTGTCTCCTGCCTTTGCTGGCAGAGGGGGGGGTGGCTTCACAGCCTGAGAGCATATTTTGCTCCTCCTCTTTGTCACTTTGGATAGCCCCACCTTCTGATCTTTCGCAGAGTTCTTACCTTAGCACCAGATCTGGATCTACCAAGTTCAAACTCATCCAGATGGGTGTGTCTTGGGTCTGGCTGCTGAGCTCCACTTCTTCTTGCTGTGGCCCTTGAAGGTGAACCTGCTGTGCCACTCTGGCAAGATGTTCTGCTTCTGGATCAGCTGGATGGGTCTTGTCTCTAGCCTCTCTGCAGGGAATTCTGTGGCATTGTTCCACCCTGGGCCTGTCTGATGGATGAAGTTCCACTCTCATGCTGGGCTTTGTTGCTTGGTTGAATGAGTTTCCCTAGGGCCCTGAGCGGTCTCACTCACAGACTGGGCCTGATTGCTGGGTGTAGTGAGTTTCCAGCAGGCCCAGGGTGCTCTCACTCATGTGCCTGGCCTAGTTTCTGGGTCAAATCCCAACTACAAGGACTCGTGATGCTCAAAATGAGAAAGTGAACATTGAGAAATCAATTAAAAGTGGGTAAAGTTGGGCCAGGGAGATAGCTCAGTGACATAAGCACCTGTCTGGCCATCAGTAGGACCCAAGTTCAATCCCTCATACTGAAGATAAAAAGTCCTAAGCAAACACATCATCCAAGAAGATTAACAGGTGGGAAATAAGCATACAAAAAAGACATTTAGCATCATGCATCATCATGGAGTTGTCAATTAAAGCAATCATCACACACCATTACATGGCTGAAACCCAGAACACTGATACACTGAGGATCCAATGTTAGTGAGGGTCTGGAACCTCAGCGACTTCCAGCAACAGCTGACAAGAAGGCTTTGGTGCTGTTGCTTTAAAGACAGCTTGGGGGCTGGCCAAATAGTTCAGCAGATGAAAGCACCTGCGCCTGCGCTGAGACTGCGATTGAGACTGCGCATGGTGGCACGTGCCTATAATCCCAGCTGTTGGGAGGCTGAACACAGGACTGAACTTGGATCACTCCAAGTCTGATCTACATAGTGAGTCCCAGGAGACCCTCTACTAAAAACAAAGAAAAACAGATAGTTGGTGACTTCTTATAAGGTTGGCACCATTTAAGTCGCATAGCCCAGCGATCATAATCCTTGACATCTCTCTAAGTGGTGTGGATACTGAATCCATACAAAAGCCTGTGCATAACAGCATACAGTCCCTTGACTTAGAGTCGCCAGAACATGAAAGCATCTGTATGCTAGTAATGCATCAGTAATGAGAAAAGAAAGAGCTTTCGTGCATAGCACAGCACCAAGAGGCCTGAGACGTGCGCAGCTGGATGGAAGAAACCAGTTTGAAAGTTTACGTCCTTTAATTCCACACATAGGACTTTCTGGAAAGGGCAAAATTTAGGATGCGGTGAAATGCTCAGTGATGGCCAGGGACTCAGGGACTGGGGTAGGGACAAGCAAGTCGAATGGGCAATGAGACCATTTTATGGGATTTTTATAATGATAGATATAAGCTGTTGTACATTTATCAAAATCCACAGAATGCCAAATACTGTGACCCAAACCTCTAATCCTAGCTAATTGGAGGCTGAGACTACAGGACTTCTAGAGTTGAGGCCAACCTGGGAAACTGAGTGAGATTCAATATTGAAAGAAACAAACAAACAAACAAATAAACAAATAAATAAGTAAATAAATAAACAAGCACGGGCATATAGCTTGGTCATAGAGCACTTGCCTAGCAGTAGGCCTATGGTCACGGGCTCAATTCCCAGAACTAGGGAAAACAACTCCATAAACTCTAAAGCACTGGATCAATTCTAGGGGGACCCTATGGGCTTTGGTTAATAACAGTATTTTAATATGGTCTCCTTAGTGGTTCACACATGCAGTCTACCAAATGCAAGATATCAATAGCAGAAGTTGCAGACTATATTGGAGCTCTTTACGCTGTCTGTTCAGTTTTTCGGGAAACTCCTAACTGCTCATGAAAATAAAGCCCACTAATAATAGTTTTTAAGAAGCTAGGCATGAAGGGGCTGGGGAGATAGCTCCATGGCACAAGTGCCTGCCTGGTGAGTGCAAGGTCATGAGTTCGAACCCTGGTCCCAAAAAGAAGAAGGAGAAGGAGAAGGAGAAGGAGAAGCAGCAACAGCTAAGCATGAGAACAAAAGCTATGGACATGCACGTGTGAGTATAACAACAACCTAAGGAGATAGGAAACTGCCAGCTTATCCTAATGAAAGGGCCGGGCCCTGCTTCAGAACATCAAAATCCACTATCCACGGGGAGACATTAGTGAAGAACTTTAAACTAGAACACACTCTTGGCTTCTTTTTTTGTTGTTGTTTTGAATAAAAGAAGAGTCTTTTCTGAGAAGGGGATCTCTGATAGCCAAAGACTGAAGTGGGGACTGGAAACATCACAGAGGCAATGATTGCGGAGGGGCACAGTGGCCCTGGGCCGAGAGAGAGCACGTCAGCAAGCACACAGGCGCCCTTCACAAAGCTTGTTAACAACAATACTGAACGGACTATAGTAACTGCAAGGAGATTCTGTCATCTAATATGGAAAGTTGAATTCTGCCAAGGCTTCAGTTCTCTCCTAAGTTATCTATAAATTCATTACATCCCAATCAAATGCCAGCAGGATCCATTCTATGCACATGGCTATGTCTGTTCTCAAATGCATGGACTGGGAAAGGCTGTCTTGCGATTCCACAGCTATGCTGAAGAGGAAGCTGACGTAGAGGTGGGCGTGGTGCTCGGTGGCAGAGTGCTTGCATAGCGTGTGCACGGCCGTGGGTTCCATCCCTAGCCACCTGCTCCACGTAACAGCCATGATCTTCAAAGACAATATTCTCGGAAAGCAAGACCTGTTACAAAGTGATGGTAGGTAAGACAGCTTTGTGGTGGCCCTCTAGGGCTAAGAGCTAAGCCCACAGTAGCCAACATGTGGAAACTACCCGAGTGTCATCAGCCATAAAACTGAAAAAGCAACGAAAACAGGGAGTGTTTATCTCAGACCATAACAGGAGAGGGCAAGGTCATTGAGGCGTGAGGCAAAAGCAAAACAAATTGATGTTCTCAAGTTTCCCTAAGATTAAAAGGTCGTGGTTTCATTCATGTACCTCAAAGTCACATACTACGATAAGTGTTTGTGACTTGGACACGACAGCTTTCTCTCCTTTATTTTTAATGTTTTTTTTTTTTACATATATGTTTCAAATTTATTTCACTGAAGAATATGGCCTCAAAATCCATCCATTTAGTTATAAATTTTTAATGTTTGAAAGGATAAAAATATGCCCAGTCCCATGGATACCTGTTACCTTTTACCTGTGAAGGTAACTGGCTGACAGGTCACCTCAACCTGCAGCCTCGAGAGCAGACATCTCACATCCACCAGCTGAATCACACACGGGGGAAGATCTGCCTGCCCCACCCTGGGCCACCATTTCCTCACCTGTAAAATGACTCATCTCCCAGAGCTTTTGCAGACTAAAACCCACATCCATAGCTCCTAATCTTGGCTGGGCCCTGAGAAAAGAGAAGCTTTTTATGAAATCAAAGATTCTAACTGAACTGGTCTAAGGTGTCATCCAGACTTTGATTTAAATATTTTTTTAACTTTATATTATGGCCAGCTCAGCTTGCCCTGAGGGTGGGACTGGCACAGCATGTGGTGCCAGGGATTGAACTGCGGTCCCTGCAGTTGCCCAAACTTGCCTAAGTAGATGCTTTAGACTTCTGAGCTATCTCGCCAACCCTAGACTTTGATTTAAAGCTTCTCAGCTTTGAGAAGTATGGATCTATGCAGTATTTAGTGCATATGTGGCATGCAGTGAGCTTTCCACAAATGTTCTGCCACTGATATTATCTTTACAGTACAGTTTCATTTCACTCATTCATTCAATTAGTCCATTACAGAAGTCGGCAACAAGAAATGGAAAAAGCTAGGGTCATTATCTGCATCAGACACCCACCACTGAGCATCTAAAGTATTCAGGACAGCTATGGAGTGCAACAAATAATTGATTAAGAGAGGGAAAACTTCACAAGCCATACCTGCTGTGTCTGCTTAATTCCTGCTCAAACAAGCCCAGCTGCTGAGACCCCAGGTGTGGCTAATGGAACAAAACCTCCTACTGCGAGAAGGGGCTGGGAGTGGGCCTGGGGTCTCTAGCATACCATTGAGTTCACCATGAAGAAGGTTTATCCAGATTACCATGGTGTCTCCTACATACTTTCTCCAAGTTCACCTGCTTTAAAATGAGATTGAACAATTTAGAGGCCTAATTGCTCAGTGCCAGGGCTGCCTCCAGGTATCTTGATAATGATTCTGAAGTTATCCGTGCAAACCGAAGGCCCAGAAAAGCCATAGGAAATTGTCGGGATTCTACTCAGGAATGAGGGGCTCACACAGTTGTGCCTGTGGTCTGGGAAGCACTCTTAGGAACACAGATGCAAGGACCCTTAGGCTGACTTCCTAGAGATTCTCTCCAGGGCCTGCTGGGATGTGGGACTGGAATAAGGCAAATCTCAGAGACCCAGAGGCACAGAACAAATTCCTGATATTCAGGAGTGGTGGGTTCTTCTGACTCTGTGGACAGGGACCACCCATCTCACCTGACTAGGCCCTGAATGTCATCAATGGGAAATCTGGACCAATTACACATCCACCTAGTTTGTGGTATCCGTCACTCTTTCCTTATTCTGACAACGATCTCTTGGTTGTTTGGATTCAAGTAAATTATGACTAAATGTCCCATTCCTGAATGAAGAAACTGTGGAATTTGAAGGGAGAGACGAGCTCAAAGCCTCAGAAATCTGGAAGTTCTTTCTGGAGGGAAGAGAGAGGAGAAACACCAGCCGAACAGGCAATGATCCCCTCAAGTCCACTCAGGCTGTAGTAGAAGCACTGTCGTTTTCAACAAAAATGAAAGAAAATGAACACAATTCTTACAAACGGTTGTGAACAGAAGAGTGATGATTTCAGGACTGAGGTCCTCAGAAGTTTAAAACCAAAGAACATTCTAGAAGCTGGAGGTAGGTGGACCAAGTAATGACTGACTAGGGTGTCCCTCCAGTTGAGCTGTAACATGGAAGACAGAGCCAACCTCATCAACCCTGAGGGATGGTGGGGATTGGGGCACCTCACTCTTTGCTCTCTCTCTCTCTCTCTCTCTCTCTCTACCTTCCCAGTCACAAGATAAATGCCTTTACTGTGGAACACACTCCCTGTCATTGAATGCAGCTGTACCACAGGACTACAAGCAACAGGACCAAAGTCGCAAAACATGTGAACCAAAGTAAGCCTTCTCTGTGTATAAGTTGATTACTTCAGGTATTCCCTTATAGTAACAGAAAGCTACGACTTAAACGTACAGCTTTGATTTAACTTCTTTAAATGATTACACTTGTAAGAAGATGTTTTATGATAGTTATATTTATAAGGGGTAAGGGTCCTCCTCACATATATATATGTGTGTGTGTGTGTGTGTGTGTGTGTGTGTGTGTGTGTTGACAACTTCCAGGCAGGGCCAGGGCTGGGGAAGTGCTTTGCTCAGGTTGGCCAGATGGGCTGCACCCTCACTGGTAAGAAGGAGTGGAAGGCCCTTGGGCATATGGAGTCCCACCCAGCTTAACTCAAACCAAGGCTTGTATTTTAAGATCCCCAGCATTTAATCAACCAAAGACTCAGGTGTCTACCCCTGAGGTACCGCTACCCTGGAAGATGGGGGTGGGCAGGAGTACAAGTTACTTTAAAATAAAAGAAGATCAGGCTGGTCTATGACCCGAGCAGCTGAGCTGAGCCCTGGTGGCCCTGAAGTCTCTGGGTAAAACTTCCTCAGGCGCACTGACGCTTCCGCCGCCCGCAGGCTGAGGGGCCAGCAGCGGGCATTTCCCTTCCCTCTGGCCTTGGGCTGCTTCTCCCTGGACCCTCGCAAGGATCCTGCAGCCCTCGGCAGCGATGGCAAAACTTGTTGAGACTCAATGCCCAAGCGCAACCCAAAACCCACTTAGCTATTGCAAAGTGAAACTTACCAAGAAGCAAAAGGCTTATGAAAGGAGCTTTGCCTCTCCAGGAAACAAAGCTGGAGCTGAGTTTCTGTTGCCTTCTGAGTTTTCCAGCATGCCATGTTTCATTTCACTGCAGCATCTTCACAGGGACCGGGACAAACCGCAAGAACAGCTCAGGGAATTTCTGCAAATGGAACACTTCCTGCCACCAGAACCAGAGAAGAAGTTGGCCGGGTGCTCCAGGCCTTCCCAGCCGCCTTCTGGGAGTTAAACACACACCAGCATGCTCCCGAGTGCGTGACATCGTCGCCAGCTACTCTTCCTCAAAGTCGTACTGATGAGGGTTCTATGCGTTGTCACACGGGGTAGCATTTTGTTCATTCTGTGCCCAGTGTCTACAGTGGCCAGATCCATGGAGAGGTTCTGGGGGTCAGCTGCAGCTAGCACCCTGCATAGCAGCCATGGTGTGGGTCTGGAGGGCCTTCCAAGGGGCCATGTGCCACAGGCTGGGTTTCCAGGTCGGCAGCATTGTGCAGAACTTAAACGTTTAAAAAATTGAGGAAAAGAGCCAGCCAGATAGCTCAGCGGACCAAAGCGCCTGCTTAGGCAGGTAGAGGGGGTGGGGGTTTGATCCCTAGCCTGCCATGCCAGCCCCATGCCTGGGTCACACTGAGAAGGCGATTGAGCCTGTGCGTGGTGGCACTTGCCTGTAATCCTAGTGCTTGGGAAGCTGAAAACAGGAGAATCACTACCACAAGTGGAGAACCGGGTAAATAGCTCAGTAGAATAAGCACTTGCCTGGGTCCTGAGTTCGATCCTTGGTACCACCAAAACAAAACAAAAATGGAGTGGGAGGTTCTAGGTCATCGGGGGAGGGTATGCCCTCAAAGGCGACTGTGGGACTCTGGCTCTTTCTTTCAGTCTTTCAGTTCCCAGCCATAATGTGCCACCACAGACCCACAGCAAAGGAGGCAGCTGGCCGTGAACTGAAGCACGACACTGCCCTTAAACTTAAACTTAAGGCTATGATTTAAAAAAAAAAAAAAAACTCTAGTGCCTCCAAACAGGGCAAGAATAAAAGAAATTAGCATTGGGAGAGGGTCTAATATGGGTCAGGTATACACCTCATTAGAATAAGTGCCTGCCTGGCAAGCACAAGGTCCTCAGATCAATCCCCATCCCCTCCCTCCCCCCAAAACGGGAGTCTAATATGTACTAACACCCAGAAAACCACTGCTTTGGTTTGGCGAGGCCAATTTAAAAAAAAACAAAAAATCACAGGCTGGATGTTATAAACAAAAGAATATTGTTTCCTTACAATTCTTGATTCTCACAAGATCAGGGTAAGGCTTATAGAAGCAAAACGCTTACAATTATGGTTCTTTCTGTCCAGGGCCTGGCTCCTAAGCTTGCCAAAGCCCTGCCTTTCCTGTTACCCTCACGTGCCGCCCTCCACACCTGTCTGCCTGAAGCTACCAGTCATGTGGGACCTGGGACCACCTGTGGCCTAATTTTACTTTACTTACCTCCTTAAAGGAGCTGTTACTCTGAGGTTCTAGAGCTTAGGGCTTCATTCTGGGGGGACAAAGTTTGGCCTGCAACAACTGTGCTACCCCTTGATGTACTTGAGATAAACCCTCAAAATCAGTACAGCTGCTCCATGGTGTCCATAGGAGCTTGGTCCAAGACCTCAGGATATCAAGATCTTTGTATACACAAGTCCCTTGTACAAAATATATTTGCATATAAATTATGCACATGTTCCGACATATTTTAAACCAGCTCCATATTCTTTGTAGTACTACCCAGTATAATACAATGTACATTGTTGCTATATTGTATCATTTATGGAAGGGTGACAAAAAAATGGTACAAATTCAGTGAAGGCACAATTTTTATGATTTTTTTTTTTTTTTTTTTGTATTTTAGTACAGGTTGTACAGGGTCTCACTATGTAGCTCAGCAGTATGAAGTGATTCTTCTGTTTTCAGCCTCCCAAGTGTTAGGATTATAGGCATGCTCTACCATGCCCAGTCTCAATCACCATCCCAGTATACCCTGGTTAGCATGGAGGTATCACCGCAGGCCAGCAGGCCAGGGATCAAACCCCAGCCTCTGCGCTCTGCCTAAGCAGGCGCTTCGGTCTGCTGAGCTATCTGGCCGGCCCTTATCAAATATTTTTGACTCACGGTGGGTTCAGTACAAGAATGTGGATCCCACGGAAGTGGAGGCTGGCTGTGTCATTGATGCTCCGCTGTAACCTCGGGTACAGTAGTCCATGAGCGATGGGAGAGGAATGGGAATCTGGTCCCTGTCCCTCCAAGCCCCATTCCTCTGCCACCAAAGCCGTTTTAATGTCACTAGGACAAAGGTGATGTGAATGAACGCTGTGCAAAATATCTTAAAATCTAAATGCTTACTGCATTTGCAACAGTTCAGAAATAAACAAGATTCTTTTCGCTTCCGGTTATGCAGAAGTCCATAACAATTAGCTAATCCCTTTAAATACTTGTCAGAGGGGCTGGGATACAGCTCAGTAGCACGGCCCTGGCAAATTCGGAGTCCTGAGTTCAATTCCTGGTACCCTCCCCCAAAAGTAAATAAATAAATATCTGATCAGATAGTTTCACTTTTTAGAAAAAAATTGGAGTAATTTGACCATTATTTGTAGGTAAATATTGTGAAGGATCACTTAGGTGACTCTCGAAAGAAGAGCAGTTGTCTCCATTTTGGCTGTACCTGACCCTATTTCCATGGACTGATAGGTACACAGCTGGCTAGGACTCTTCCTTATCCCTTCAATTGGCTTTAAGTAGTGCATATTGGTCCAGCCCAGGAGCTGGTGGGAGTCTTTGGAGATGGCACAGGTGTTTCCCTGGTAACCTACACCTGATGTTCTTTAATATGAGCCAGGTCAAGACAGGACAAAGAACCAGTGCTCCACTCTGTCGGCTGGGATCAAGCCTTGAGATAGAGGCTATAACTGGACAGAGGCATCCAGGCACCCACGTCACATACACAAGCATCGGGCTTCCCTCTTGCAGAGGTCACGCGGCTCGGCCTAAGGCAAGAGGAGCCCACATAGGCAGCATCCATGCAGACCTGACCCAGGGAAACTGCAGAAGGAGTGTCTGGAGCAGCAGGATGACAGACGGAGCCACAGGTCGCTGCTGTGCTGCAGGACTGTCGGGTGGCCTAGGCCAACACTGGTTCACTGTCAGGGGCCCAGCACCCATCTGTGAGCTGAGGACAGTGCTTCTCTGATGCGATCGTCACAAAGGTTCATGAGGTAGGACCCAAAATGTATGTGTGGGGGGGGGGATCAGGCCCACTCCCAAGTCTAAAGCTCTTCTTGCCACACCCTTCTACCATGATACTTTGCCTTCACTCAGGTCTAGAAATACCAGAGCCAGCTAACCAGGGACAGGACCCTCTGAAACATGAGCCCAGATAAATCTCTCCCTGAGGTGTTTACGTTGGGTATTCTTTCATGTCATGAAAAGCTGGTTAAAGTGGACATGTTACTATAGTAACGTTGTTAGCATCATAAGCACTTACATTATAAAAGGAAACAAGTCCTGGCCTCTGAGGAGCACACAAGGCCTTGTGGCCTCTGGGTGCTGGATGGAAAGGTGACTTGAAATCCCCACAGGGAAGGGCAGAGCAGGCTTCAAGTGAGATCCGGCTGCAGAAGCCTCTCCAGCTGTATGCTCCACCTCAGAGCTGGATGCCACACCCTGAGGTGGCCGGCTGGCCACATCCCCTGAGCTCCAGCCCACAGCCTCCAACATAACCCAGAAGGGACCCGCCCACAGCTCATGTCATCAGCGACCCCACCCAGACCTCACAGGGCTCCTGCTTCCACTGCTTTGTAACCAGAGACTCTCCCAGTAGTTAAGAATGAAGGCATCAGCAATTTTTATTTTTAAAGCAATTTAGCCTTGAAACAAAAGCAAGCACCTCAGGGAGGGAGGACTGCTGGACACAGAAGACGCTGGTGCGAGTGGGTGAATCCACACGGCCTTCATCCAGCTCAGAAACAGCCCAGTGCAGGGGGCTTGACACGTGGGGAGCCCTTGCCTCAGTCAGCGAGGGTAAGGGCAGTGCCCGGGCACAGGCAAGGCGAGGGGACTGGGAGGGACTCAGAGCCTGAGAAAGGGCCCTCTGCAAAGGACGAGCCGCCTGCGAGACCCGCTGCTGTGCCAGCGATCCCGGCCTGCATTAAACTCATGAAGACAAGCCCCTGCCTCCTGCAGTCGCTCCCAGTACAGTCCTCAAAGAACTCTGGCATTCTAGAGCTAGCCCTCCCTAGAACTGGGTTCAGACTTTCCACACCCATCATGTGCTGAGGCCAATCCTAAAACCTGCCTCTAGGGGGCGGCCACGCTCAAAACGTACTACAGACTGCTCCATGCAGGCCACTGGAACTGCCTCATTCCTAACTTGAACGCGCTGGCTGATGGTAACAGACCACCAAGCACGGAATGGCCAATTGTGGGCATATGTCTTGAGTTTCTAAATTAATGCATGTACAGCCGGGCGTGGTGGCGCACGCCTGTAATCCCAGCACTCGGGAGGCTGAGGCAGGAGGATCGGTGCGAGTTCGAGACCAGCCTGGGCTACAAAAGTGAGCTCAGGACCAGCCTCAACTGCATAGCCAGACCCTGTCTCAAAAAGACAAAAATAAATAAATAAATAAATAATAAATTAATGCATGTACAGTATTAGAGATGAAAGGTTTCAAGTAATAGTTTGTTTTTTTGTTTTTTTTTTTTTTTTT
>PVJA010044884.1:0-15902 GCA_004027025.1 Myocastor coypus | reverse complement strand
TGAAGGGCTAGGTCCAAAATATTGGCTATCCTTATAGCCCTTCTTTTTCTCCAATTGTCGGTCTGTTAACTTACATTCTCAACCCTCCAGCAGAAAAGCTTTGTGATACTATTACTCTATAACATAGGTACTGGGCTTATCATCACTGGCTTTCTGAGTATCAAATATCTTTGACTTAGCTTGGAAATGATAATTTCTGACCATCATTGATATTCTAATAACTTTCCATGCAATGTGATATAAGCAGTTACACAATTTTGACACAGATATTTGGAAATTCAAGGAAATACAAAATTGTAGCCTGTCAAGAATATGGTTTTTGGCCCAGTCTCTTATTTTCAAGTACTACTCCTGAGAGAACGACAGTAACTGAGTTTACACCAGGAGCAGTACATATCAAAAAGACAAGAGTGACATGTATTCCAAACATGGTTTTAGCGTTACATTGTGCTATAATCAATATGCTGAACCTTTTGAAGGTTCTTGATACCAATATCTGATTCATGCTGTGTACATAAGTGTATGGTTTTGCTATTGATGTTTTCTGGTTTGTCTGCTTCCAGTCACTTCATTGTTTAATCCATAAATATCGTATAGTCTCCCCAATATAAGAACTTTAAAGAAGAAAACAAGAACTTAAGGTCATAAGACTTTTGTTTTATATGATAACTTTGCAATATATTATTCATGTACTTATATATATTTTTTATTACTTTTATTAAAAATAACAATGTATAACAATGTGACAGTTTCAAAGCACATTGGTAATACATTTCAGTATTTGTTACAATGCATATTGTTGTCCTCCTATTAGTTATAAAGAGCACAGGGTGTAGACATAATTTTCCAAATCATTATTGGTATAACCAAATTTCTTCTCAATGAACTAAAAGAAAGTAGCTGTGTATACATAACACAATGTTTGATAATCACAGTGGATTATTGGTAAAACTTGCAATGTTAGAATGCTGAACTGTAAAAGGCTTAAATCAATCAAAACCCATCGACTTCAAAAGATCCCCATAATATTATCATTATTCTAGTTTTCTAGTGTCTTTTGTATAAGTATATTAGTAAGTTATTTTGTGGCTGAGCAGATAGCTCAGAGGCTTAAGGGTGTTCCTGTCCAGCAAAAGTTCACCAGTTCAATATAGAATGGGATATATATATATATATATATATATATATATATATATATATATTCTTCATCATTTTTACCCCTTCTCTTTTCTCAGTCCTATTGTCTGCCCCTATCCTGTCATTAGTCTGTTATTTAAAGCCTTGAAATAATTACTGAGGTGGTACAATACTAGTTTTTTTGTGGGACTGGAGTTCGAACTCTCAACCTTGCACTTGCCAAGCAGGCATTTGCGGCACAGAGCTATCTCTCTAGCCCCTCAATATTAGCTTTTGAGATTGTACATCACAGATTTTGACATGAAAGTTTGAAAGAAACAAATACTGGGGCTAGAGACATAGCTCAGTGGAATAAGTGCTTTCCTAGCAAGCACAAAGTCCTGAGTTCAATCCTTGGTACCACAGGGAAAAAAGAAAAGAAAAGAAACAAATATTTCTTTATGTACCCAATATTCTACCAGGCATCATAGAAGAGAAAAGTACAGTATAGGCCATGCTCACTACTGAGAAAACACATTCTTCTTAGAATAAAAGGACACCAGTAAAATAACTAGCAGATAGCACAAAGCAATATATTCCAAATTTTATAGTTCACCTTCAGATTAACTAAGGCTATGTTCTAAAAGACTAGCTTGATAGTTGTAGTAGTTTTTTTTTTAAGAGAAATGAATATTTTCTGAATGAAGATTATTTTCATCAGAGATGTGTTTATATAAACAACCACATCTCTCCCTCTATGAAAGCCCTCCTTGGAATGACCCTCATTTAATAGCAAACATTTGCTTTTATGATGAGGACCAAACCTAGGGCTTCTAGCTTACTAGGCAAGCTTTCTACCATTGAGTCAAATCCCCAGCCCCAATAGCAAGCATTTTTTGCACATAGAGTACAAACTGAGTTGAGGTAATCCTTTGCCTAATGGAGATGCTTTTTGAACAACTGTCTACATAAATGACTTCTCAGAGTGTGGTCTATAAAGTACTTTGACAATAGTAACTGCAACAATGGGTATAATTAATTAATGCCCCTGGAATTTCAGATAATTTAATGTTCATAATAGAAAAAGGAAGCTATGATCAAGCTTATATTCTATGTTCTTTTTCAAAGTATTCAAAATTATTTAGTACTTTAATTTAAATATAAAATATTAATATTTATAATTTATCTGAAAAATTATGAATAAACTTTTAATTTAGATGATTGATATTTAAGGTGGGGGTCATAGAGTTGATAATGAATCATATTCAAGATTGGAGATAGCTATTTACAGTGCTTGACTTAACTGAAGAATAGACATAGATATATGAAACATTCAGACACACAGATAGGCAGTCAGACAGACAGACGGACAGAGAGAGAAGCAGGCAGACAGACCAAAATTATGAAACTTACTTTGTTATAACAATAAAATAATTCTATTTCATTCTAGCACTTTGAAATTTCCAAAAGACCTTTAGTATCCATCTTAACTGTGTCCCTAGGCATTTATTTAAATATGCTCATTTCAAGTCCATTTATTCTAGAAAATCTTTAAAAAAAACTTCCTGAAAATTTTGATGCATTATCACGCAATTCCTAGTATTGCCCTTTCTCAATACATTTCAGTTTTTTAGGTTTAATATTAATTTGACAGCGAATGATGATATATAGAAACCAGTGACTATAAACTGACTTGCTTTCTTGCTCATTTTAATTCGCTCAGATTTATTTAGCAATTCAGTAAGAAATAATATCATAAATACTTTTTTAACTCTCTCTTAATTTCATAAAGGCATTTACTTTTATCAATTGAACCTTAGTAAAAGATCCTACTATATCATAATTTCTGTAAAGGGAAAAAGAAATCGGCATGTCATGCTTATTATTATGTTTAAGTTCTCAGAAGGTCAATGCAGCATCCGTAGTTGTTGTTTGATTGCCTCTGCTGTTGCGCCCTTAGCCAGATTCGATACGGACGGCATAACCTCTGCTGGGTTTTCCAAGAAGCCCACATACTGCCACCTTGCGGGAGAGCAAGACTATGGCTAAGCCACTAGCAAGTTCACTAATATTAACAATCATTCATGATGGTTCCATCCAAGGACACAGGCTTGTCCTTTTGCTGCTTAAACACAGTTCCATCACAAATTTGCATGCCCTCCTAGTTTCAAGGTAAGACAAAAGTAATAAATCTTACATTCTTCATGACGAGTGGTTTGCTATTGAATTCTTTCTCTTAAACTATAATTACACCTCCAGCCACTTTCCTGACACAGTGCTCCTCTCTGCACAGGCTTCTACTTTTCCATTAGCTTTAATCTTCTTAGAAATGTCTTCCTGGTAGTGTCGCTTCCTTTTTTAAAAAATTTCACCATCATTATCTGAATAAGGTTGTTCTCTCAAGTCACTCAAAAAACTGAAATGTTTGAAAATGCACAGACCCTTTCTGTTCTTGTATTATTGTATAAATAAAATACTATCTGACCCCTTAAATTGTTTATTTCCTTGTCACTGCAGCAGTATTTTCTTTCAATGCTCTGACCAATTTTTCAAGTATTTAAGAAGAATTACCATTCATTTCTAAGATAATTAATGATTTGTATTTTACCTTACACTTACCCCATGTACACTACACTGTTTTTTTCTTAGGATTTCATCCTTATGCCATGGTTAACTCATTCTGTACTTTCCCTGGATTCTTAATATATCTGCTGTCATAATTTGAACTTCTCTCTGTGATAACGAAACTCAAATTTGCTCCCAATAATTTCCCTATATTCCTTGTAGAAAATATTAAGGGAATGTTGCATTTCCATGCCACATGTTCACACTCCAGGAAGGAAGTAGTAATAAACCAACAGAAGTATAATTTCTGTTAACATTTTGAGGCTGAAATTATGTCCAGGGACCTGGGGAAATAACTCAGTAGAATAAGCACTTGCCTGGCAAGCACAAGGGCCTGAGTTTAATCTCCAGTCCCACGAAAAAAGAAAATTATATCCCATTGCTGTACGATTTGGCAAAAGAGACCCAAACATGCATTCTTGGCTGAAAAGCCTACACCTAGCATACCATGCTCCAAAGGAAGGGAAAGCCTCATGTTTGGTAATAGCAGTCCCATGATCATTGTATCATCATTCTATAGTTCTAAAATCAAGTATTTGCATGCTTCCACATTGTTTGTTCTCTGAAAACCAAATACATGAAACAGTATTATATTATGATTCATTTGTATTTTATAACTGAAGTTAGTCAATAAGCTAATCAAGTTTTCATAATACATATCCTCAGTAAAAACACTTCTATGATGAAGTTAGCCAGATATTATTTTTGTAAGCATGACTTATGATTGTTTCTTAATATACTTTTATTCTTAGACTTAAAAAATAAAACACAAAGTCTTTTATTTTCCTAAAATATCTCTATTCTATTGAAAGACTCTGGATCTAATTCTGTATTTGCTCCAACTCTCAAAATTTAAGAACATCCTAAGGAAATTTGAAAAGAAAAACTTCTGTTCCCTCTTGGCTCATTATGGAAAATAATGCTCGCTTGGTTCTCAGATGTGAACCATTCTCATTGTATTTCACCCTATGAACTTGAAAGATATCACCCAAAGATGCTTGACAGAGAGGAAGACATTCAGCATCATTTCAATCACGTCACTGCTGTTGTTAGTGTCCTGGTAAGACAAATAATTGATGTTATAACTAGGTCAAATATTACCATCCAACTACAATGCACTTGGAATACACAGGGCTACAATGTAGAGGACACAGGAGACAACTATGGTTCTGGAAAGCTTGATAATGGTTTTCACAAAAGGTCTTTCAAATAAACTGACGCTCACTGTGAAATTGACTTTCTTTCCCAGGTAAAACACTTGTGCGTGTTTCAAGTTATTAAGAAATTAAGATCTCTCTTGAGCCTTAAAGCAGAAAGCTATTTGCATGCTTCCTAGAGTAAGCTGGTCCTTCTTTTTTCATTTCCCATTTCTACCATTTCAGCAAAACCAATCTTTCCCACCTAATTTGATCCAGTTTCCCCTGTTCTTCTCAGTATTCACCTTTATCACCCAGAGAACTTTATCTCTTGGTGATAACCTTGGGATCATCTTCCTTTATGGGCTGCATTTTAGAGATATTAGTATCTTGTCAGACACTTGGAACATGTGACCACACGAAGGGCTTTCTTGCTTTGCCGTGTAGGATGTAGAATTCTTGGATCTTCTGTTTTCATGGAGAATGAGAGAGAGGTAACAAAATTTCATTTCAATTACCTCTTACAGAATTAATTTATACGATATCATGGTCATTCATATGGATACTCTCAATTCTTTTTTTTTTTTTTTTTTGTCTTTTTGAGACAGGGTCTCGTTATGCAGTTCAGGCTGACCTTGAGCTCACTTTTGTAGCCCAGGTTGGTCTCGAAATTGCACCGGTCCGCCTGTCTCAGCCTCCGGAGTGCTGGGATTACAGGCGTGTGCCACCACGCCCAGCTACTCTCAATTCTTTACTGGCTAATTATTTTCTTTTGGTTGTAGGACCCCAACATGCTAAGTGTGGCCTTCAACATTTTTAGCACCAGAGACCAGTTTCGGGTAAGAAAATTTTTTTTCATTATCTGGGAAAGGCAAGTGTTTCTTTTTTTATCAGTATGTGTTTGTAGTACATAGTAATTACATCTTTACTTTTTTTATTTGTCCATATTTGCACTATATCATGTCTACTTCGATCCTGGGGAGTAGACATCTGAATAATACATCTTAATCTTTCTCCTTTCTACATCTCCCCTTTCTCCATTTCTTAATTCCCTTCCCTTTTGCAGAAGCTCTAGTATCACCATCTTAGCTCCACCTCAGATCAGTGGGCATGAGATTCTCAGTAGGCCCCAGTATAGATCCACTCACTTGCACAGTCCATAATTAGGGGCATCACGATCCTGCAAGAGGAGCCTGTGGTCTAACATTAATCAGGCATGAATGTTATCAATGGGAGAAGCTGTGAACACAGTGAGGCTTCACTTTCTCCCGGTGTTATCCCATGGCCCAGTGTCTGGGGACCTTTGTTGTATCTCCTTCAGGCTTATTAGTTCTAAACATAGTACTAGCGAACCACTTCCTAACTTCTAGTCTTCTCCAAAACACAAATATTCACTGTTAGAATGTGTCTGGTATTAGTTATTTTGTATACCAAATTTGCAACAAGTATAATAATTTTAACTCTAAGGACATTAATTACTGTGAATAGTGTGATTACATCTTAGTGTCAGTGGAAGCAGAAGAGAATATGACTCATTCCTAACTTAACATCATATTACATCTATTTTTATTTTATTTTATTTCTTTAATATATTTAGTACAGGATCTTCAGGGTCTCACTACACAGATCAAACCCCTAGGGATTCTCCTGTTTTCAGACTCTCAAGTGCACCTGGGGCTGAGGGCCACAGCACAGCGAGCTGGGGATCAAACCCCAGGCCTTGTGTCTGCCTAAGCAGGTGCTTTAGTCTACTGAGCTGGATGGCTGGCCCTATATCATATTACATTTAGTATTGAGTGCAGTTATTTGCTGTATTACTTGTTTGCTCAGTACAGTACTGTGAAATACAAAATGTATATTTCTGAAATGTTTCAGTTTGCAGATAAATAGTAATATGTAAGAGGTCTAAGTGTAAAAAATTATAGTGAAAATTTATTGATGACTTGATATGTTCATGAACTATTATTTGGATGTAGTTTACAAATACTCTTTGAAAAAACGTAAATCTACCTCACAAAACCTTTAATAACAGATTGACAAATGGTGTGTTTGCTAAATATCACAATTAGATCCTTAATTTTACATTGTTGCTAAACTGATCTTTATTTTGCTCTCAAAGTGCAAGAAAAATATTTAATCTATTTTAATTTGTCTCAAGTACTGTCTAAGAGTTCAATTTTTCACTGTCTGCTACTCACTGCAATTTTTAATACTTGACAATGTTATTTAAATTTTTAGTATAGGACCTTCAGAGAAAAATATAATTCTGGAGTTTATATTCAATATGAAGTTATGTATTTATGCAGTTTCTGTAGTATAATGATATTATGGGATTTTTATAAAGGAAAACAAACTTGGATTTTTGTAGAGGGGGGATAATCATGCACACCTGACTAGTCTCGCTGCCATTAGGTTTAGCTTGAGAACTGTAGAAACAGAATAACACATTTAAGTTAAAGCTGTTTACTTTGGAAAACACCTCTGGGGAAACAACTCTGCAATAACCTTAAATAATGTATTTCTATGAGTAAAAAGACTGAAAAAATAGACTTGAAGTCTTTCCAGTTTTCTCTAAAGTGCAGGGAGAAGAGAGAGAGAGGCAGAGAGAGCGAGGAGGTTTGTGCACATACTCTTACATGAACATGGTGCAAAAGCGTCTTCCTTCCTCAGAGCTGCTGAACCCCATTACCTACTATGCTTCCAGAATTAACATACTTAATGGAGTTGGGAGATACTGGCAGCATGTGATGCACTGCTCTAAGACTCTTACACACATCATCATGTCTAAGACAACTATATTGAGAATAAAGCATAGCAAAGCAAGTGACTTCCCTAAGATGCTGTCCAGCTGAATGCTGATGTAAGGTGATGTTTAACCCCTCAGAGGTCAGAACTGGTCTTGATTTATTGACATTTAGTGGCTCTATTTTATAGTTTAGACTGTTAACCATTTTTTTCAGTCTCTTTTTAGATTTTTATTTGTCTGACACTATTTCTTCTTTGTGTTTTCTTCTTGTATTGTATATTATATACAGTTCCCCTCAGCTCTCTTGGAAGGCTTGTTAGCCAATAGGAAGATTAAATGGGAAGGAGCCTGTTACAATCCAGAGCTCATTCATGTTGCACTTCATAACATTACAAGCCTCTTAGCCACAGTGATTTCTTCTGATTCTGTTAAGCTTCTTTTTTATTTGTAGTTATTTTAAAGAGCTAAACTCCAAAAAGATACCACTCTTCAGAATTTTCACTTTATCCATTTCTCTAAATTTTCATAACAATTAAGGATATTACATTTATATTATATTTTTCAAAAATATGAAAAACTTGCATCTAAGGAGTCCACCAAATAGCTCAGCAGATAAAAGCACCTGCAAGCAGGCACAGGTTCCAGGGTTTTGATCCCCAGACCTTCCATGAGAGTCCTGCCCACAAAGTGTGCTGAGAGGGCAATTGAGACCGGGCATAGTAGTGCGCACTTGTAATCCTGGCTATTGGGAAGCTGTAAGTAGTTGTATCTCTACGAGTCCGATGATCTAGTAGTGAGATCCTGAGGGTCTTGTAGACCCTTCCCTAAAATGCAAACAACAACAACAAGCCCTTGCATGTAAACATTATAACTCATTGTTGTGCATGTGACAGTGACCACATACCAGCAGAAGCACAGGGCACACAAGTCTGCCAGCTCGGAATATAACAGCACCTTTACCAGATTAATATGGCCCATTCTGCCAGTGTGGAGTAGCACTGCAGGTGATCTGTACTGAAGTTCCTGCCAGCATAGGCTTAGTGCAGCGCCTCTTTCCTCTTTCTCAGCCTTCTTCCTCTTCCTCTTCCTCTTCCACTTCCTCTTCCTCTTCCTCTTCTTCTTCTTCTTTCTCCTCCTCCCCCTCCTCTTCCCTCCTCCTCCTTCTTCTTTCTTCTCTTCCTCATCTTCTTCCTCCTCATTTTCTATCAGATGTCAGAGCTGCATCGAAGTTTTACAGTTTCTAACTGCATACTGTTTTCTTTAATGCTATTTATCTTCCCAAGGTCTACTTCCCATCATTTTTTTTTTTGATTATCAGTTTGGATGTTTTAAAGAGAATTAACTATTAGAAACAATACAGAAAATAGTAGGAAAATAGTTGGTGTATTATAAGATATTATTTTCAAATAAGTTGTTTACATTACCAGATATAAAAGTGGAAAAAGCTGGAAGAAAAAGGAAAAAATAAACAATTTAAGCATTAACTGCTCCTTTCAATAGACAAGCAGAAATCAGCAGTACAGTTACTCAAACTATCCTATATGTATACATAAATGTATCTTTTTTCCTTTGAATTCCCTATCTAGCATTTCTATAGGACAAAAACTGAAACAGAATTTGAAAAGTTCTCAAAATATATCTACCTCTCAAACAAGGACAGTCTTCCAGATATTTTTGGAGGAAAAATCCTCTATTAGTACAAAATATTACTACCAAATAACTAGTCGTCATTTTCTCTCATGGAAAGGTAATTCATACATTAAAGCTGTATAATTTACGAATTACTTGAATGAGACAGAAAGTTTACTTTGGTTCGTGCTTGGGAAGGCTGAATAGGCAAGATAGGAACCAGAACATGAATCATGACACTGGAATGAACTAAGCTAGCTCATTGGCTGGGAGCCTACAAACGAAGACAGAACTCATTGCATGGAGCAGCTCTGTCACACAGGAGAGGTAAAGAACAAAACAGAAAAATTTTGAAGGTCACTTTTCCATTATTATAAAGTTTTCTGGAGTTTCTCTTTGAAGGGTTTTAGTCAAGAGATAAGAAGCGATACTGCTGACATCTGAATACTCCTGTCCCCTACTGGTTCTTAGTTTGAAACCTGTTCACATAGTGAGGCCTGGGACAGTGAGTAAATTATGAAAACAAAGTCAGCAAGTCTGAATTTAGTGTTTTTATGAAAGAGACCACAAATTTCTGCCTTGTTCTTTCTACCAGGTGGAACAGCGAATGGGAGCTGCCAGTAGGTAAAGGGAGTTCTTAATATTTTCCCAGTCTTCCTGTGCCTGGTCTAACTTTGGACTTTCAAACCTCCATAAGTTAATACATTTCTTGATTTTATACTCATGCAGCAATTGCTATTTTGCTGTGTAGCCCAAGTGGACTAAGATAGGTAAAAATGCCCCACTGAAATTCTTTCACTGTTGCACGGTACAGTCTGATCCTGATATCTGCTATGGTAGATAAGTAATAGAAATGTTGTTAACCCTTAGTAATATTTTGAGAATTTCACCTCTGCTGAATAAAACATGTGCAAAGAATTCTGAAGTTGGCATGTTAACGTCAATATCATCATGCTTTTTTGAAACATTTGGTGGTATGTTTCCTTAACACTAATCTCTCTATTCTTTAACGTGCCAAAAGAAAATACATCATTTTCCTATCTCTGTCAGAATGTGTTTTCAGCCTCCCAAAGGGCTATTACAGGCGCATGCCACCAAGGCCAGTCTCCATTGCCATCTCAGCATGTCCCAGGGACGGGGCTGGCATGACAGGCTATACTGCACTCTGCCTAAGCAGGCGCTTTAGCCCGCTGAGCTATCAGGCCAGCCTAGGGCATTATTGATTGAACCCACCACATCCTTTGTTTCTAAGGAGGTGTCCTATAGTGCACCTCTTCAGTTATCTAGATTAAGTGGCTATGAAGCAATGTGCAAAATTAGCGCTAGACAACTGAGGGGAAAACAAGCTAGAGAAACGATGATGTTAACATCGACTAAAATATCAAGAGAGAATACATTCAGCCACATTAAAGAATAACTGGAGAGTGCTATCCTCAGTGTGGATGCACATGTTAGTGGTCATATGTACTCCATTTGTGATGGCTGTGTCTAGACACCCTCCAAATCTGCACTTACACGTGGAGCTTTTGGGAGTAGCTCATGTTTAAGGTGTGAGACAGCGGCATTCAAGCTGTATGGACTAAATTAGGCCACTGATTAGAATTAGTACAGTTCTGATTATGGCTGAGCATATTTGCTGGAGGCAGAAGCCCTCCCCTGGGGGTGGGAAGCACCAATGGAAAGGCTTGTCACCTGGGTGGAAGAAAGGGAGGGCCAGGTTCCCTGATTGCGGCTCCTGTCTCTTTTCGGCACACCATGGTTGGTTTCTCTCCTGCAATGCTGCCTTTCTTCCCATCAGCTGACAATGGCTGAAACCCCCGCAAATTATGAACAAAAGCGAACCTTTCCTCTTTTGACACGTGAATGCTGATATTTTATTTCAGTAATGAGAAAAGGTAACTATTAAGATAATATTATTTCTGCATTGCCATCTGCAGAGGGAAATTTTTAATGCTTATAAATTGTTACTTAATGTATATTTTCTAGCAACAGACTCCAGTATTTTAAAAAGTAATATTAGCAATATTATTATTATTATTATTATTAATTATTACTATTTTAATGTGTGTGGTACAGGGCCTCATTATGCAGCTTAAACTTCTAGTGATCCTACTGTTTTTATCCTTCCCAGCACTGGGGTCACAGGCGTGTACCACCATGTCCAGTCTCAGTGGCTGGCTCAGTGAGGCCTGGGGTGGGGCTGGTGCCACATGTGGTGTGGAGCATTGAACCAGGTCCCCATGCTTGCCTAAGGAGGTGCTTAGTCCACTAAGTTACCTTGCAGGTCCATAATTTTAATTCTGAAGGTGAGATTTCATCTGTTATAAAATGTGAAAATCACGCTAAGGGATTTAATGAATTTTAATCCAAGAACTTAAAATTATAGATAAAAGAATGTTTAATGATCATTTATCTTTTGTTATTAGGCGTGTAAAACTTTGCAGCATATAGCTATGCAAAATAATCGTGTACTATGCATTTTAAAAAGGTAAGTAAATAGGTCCTAAGATGCAATTACACAGCTGTGATAAGTTCTAATTTATCATTGTGCAGAGGCCTAACCACCAAAAATGATTCTACTGTATATCTCAAAGAGCTAGGAAAAAGAATTCTGAAGATATTTCCATAAAAAAGAGAAAAAGTTATGAGGAAATGGGGAAGCTCAGCCTGATTTCATGATGCGTACATGTATCAAAGCATGGCGTTTCATGTTTCATCTCCATTGAAATGTTAGAAGTGTGTAATTATATTCATAAAAAGTTTTAAAAATATAAAAATGAGAGTAATAGTAAAAGTAAATAATAAAATGTGATCACTTACAAATAAGATTGATAAGTCCTAAAACTATTGTAGTAAAAGAATAACAGGACTGAAGAGACAGCTCGGCACCGTGAGAGCCTGGCTGGCAAGCGCAAGGCGCTGAGCTCAAGGAGCAGCATGCAGAACAGAATGAAGCAAAATGAAAAGAATAAGAGAAAAATTCAAAACTCATTTTAAAACTAGGAATATCTACTTATTTTGTTTTAAATTCCAGTTGTTTGTTATTTAGGACAATATATTAGCAAAAATTGAATTAATTTCCTTGACCCGAAGAGAAGCATCTGTCATATTTGTCATACGGCATCTATCCTATTTCTGCATTACAGTATGTTCCTGTTAACCAGACAATGAACAAGATAAGACAAAATTATGTATTGCTCTGCATTCTACTATCAGCCCAAATAATAAATGACATCTACTTTACTATAACCTTAAAATCATAAGAAACAATTTGTTACATTTCATAGGCTTCCCCCCACAAATTTCAAGTTTGATATCTCAAAGATATATGTGAGATCAATTGAATTGCTGCTGTTATTATCCGATAACTTTATTTTTTCTTTCTTTTTTATTTTAATTTGAAGAGTCAAAACAGAAGCAAAAAGAAACAGAGAAAATGGCAGAAACAGAGTAGCATACAGCAATGTATATGTTACAGATTGTTGAAACAGGAATACCCCATTAACAATAGTTGCTATATTACCCATGTTTTTCATTTTAGTAAAAAAAAAGTTAAAATAACAATGAAATAGTATCAAAGCAGGTTAGTCTGACAGTTACAATAATTCATACATTGCATATTATTGTCTTACTAGTAGTCAGTCAGAGGAAAAGATGGAGATATGATATCTTGTCTAAACAACATTAGTACAAATTTTGTCTCAATGAACTAAGAGAAAATAACTGTACATCTATGTATATCTATCCTAACTGTCATATATATAGAAAAAACAGTTCTTTATTTATATCCCCACCTTTTTTTTTTCTTTTATCAAAGATGGGTGTTACATTGCTGTTAGAGAAGCTGTATTTAGAGAAGTCTTTCTTACTCGATCCTAGACCAAAGATTTTAGGTGCTTGAATTCAACAAAATAACCCACTCTGGCCTAATACACCATAATAGTAGTAGATTATCAGCACAGCTGGCAATTGTCTGAAGTTGTTGATGTGAGCCTTTTACAGCTCAGCACATTAACATGGCATTACTATCTATACCTCATGGTTATACTTTTCTGCTGGATGGTTAAGACCAAATTAAAGAAAGACTTATAAATGAAAATGTAGCTATTGTATCTGGCAAGGTCTGTCAAATTCCCCCAGGATTTACTCTGTGATCATGTAGATTTTTTGTCTCTGTCAGCCACCTGTATGAGTCAAGGACTTTGCTTGACCATTTTGCCCTCTGTGAAAGCCTGAGAGGATCTTTTTCTCTCTAGTGACTGTCCTTAGGCCCACTATATATCATTGATCACTTTACCCTATGGCCCCATAATCTTCTTGATCAGAAAATTTGGGACACAACTGAGTTACAAGATGTCACAGCACAGGTTCTCTTATGTCCTGAGTCCTCCTTGATCTTGAAACAGTAGGGCCAAAATATTGGCTATCATTTTAGTCCATCTATCTGTCTAAGTTTTTGTCTGCAAACCTTAGAGTTGTTGAACATCCAGAAGAGAAGCTTAATAACATTGTTATCCTGTGACAGAAACAGTTGATATTAACTATCTGTCTGAATATCAAACACCTGAGACATAATATCGAACTGCTATTTTCCAACAACCATGAATATTCTAAATTTTATATCTCCACAGAACAGGAAAAAATTACACAGTTTTACACAGAAATTTAGAAATCAATCCATATACAACATTGTAGCAGGTCAGTCATATGACATTTTTTCTTGTCTCACATTTTCTTTTATTGCCTTGTTTCTTTACAAACACTTACTTCAAAGAGTATAGTAATAACTTATATGACATTAGAAGTAGTACACATTTATAAAACCAAAATGACAGGCATTTCAGAGTGATTTTAGTATTACACATTGCTATCCTCACGTCAGTTGTTCAGTTCACAGGCATCAACATATATAGTTAGTCAGGGTGAGAACTCTATCCATTAACTGCTATTTTCAAACTTCTGAAGGAGAATCTTGGAATCATTGCCTTAACCATCCTATGTATATAGATGAAAGGTTTTGCCCCTGCCATATTTCCTGTCTTTGCTCCTTTCACTCTTTTCATTGTTTAATCCCTAAGTTCTTGCTTTCCTTTTGACTCTGTTATGCCTTTCAATTTTGATTTCTTCTCTTGAGTTCTTACACTAGGGATACTATGATATTTACACATGTGAGTCTGGTTTATTTCACTTATGAGTATATCTTCAAGTTGCATTAACTTACATATGAGGGCTTCAAGTTCATTTTTCTTTATAGCTGAGTAATACTGCATTGTATAAAAGTACCACATATCTTTCACCCATTCCTCAGGTGACTGGCATTTTTGTTGCTTCCAAGATTTGGTGATCACAAACTGTATAGGCACACATATATCACTACGGTATGATGTTCTCAGCTCTTTGGGGAAAATTCCCAGAAGTGGGATCTGGATTGAATGGAATTTCCAGTCTTAGTTTTTTGAAGAGTCTCCACAATGATTTTCATAATGGTTGTACCAATCAACACTCCCACCAGCAGTGGAAAAGTGTTCTTTTTTCCCCATGGCCTCTCCAACATTTGTTGGTAGTTGATTTCTTTATGATAGCCATTCTCTCTGGGGTAAGATAGTATTTCAGTTTTGTTTTAATGAAACAATGATTAGTGATGTGGGGCACTTTTTCATATATCTACTAATTTTTTGCATTTCTTCCTCTGAGAAGTGTGTGTTCATCTCAGATGCCCATTTTTGGATTGGTTTTTTAAATATTGGAGCCCTAATTTTTTTTTAATTTTCTTATAAATTCTAGTTAAAACCTTTGTGTGACTGCTTATTAGTTAATTTTTTTTTCCCAAATTTGTGGTCACATTTTCACTATGTTGTTCATTTTGTTTTTTACATTTTATTAATTTTAATGAGAAAGAAATAACAATGAGGCAGTTTCAAAAGAGGTTAGTAGGACAGTCACAACAATTAATACATTGCATATTGTTGTCTTCATTGTAGCTGTAGGGAGTACATGATGAAGACATGATAACTTTTCTAAACACTATTAGTACAAATCTTCCTTCTCATTGAACTAAGAGAAAGTAATTGTATATATAGTCCAATAGTCCCCATAAATATTGCATTAGCAGGAGAACTGGCAATGTCAGAAGCTATTGACTTGAGCCTTTTATAGTTCAGCATATTAATGTGGCTTTAATTTTAATACCTCATGACTATACTTTTGGCTGGATAGTTAAGAACAATGTAAACCAAGGTAAAATGGAACTTTTGTATCTGACAAGGTCAGTCAAGTACCCTCAGAGTTTTGTAGTACTTTTGTCAGTGTCAGCCATGGAGATGAGCCGCAACATGCACAGACTTCTCAAGGCGGTCCCAGTTGTTGGTTCTTTCAAGTGTTCCCTGCGCAGTTTGATTTTTGTTCATGCACTCTTTGCCCACAACTATGTCTTCAAGATTTCCACCTACATTGTTTTCGAGGAGATTTAGTTCTTCTGTTTTGATGTTTAATCCATTTTGACCTTAGTTTAGTGTATAGAGATATACCTGGATCAAGTTTTAGTTTTTGGCATGTGGAGAGCCAGTTTTTTCCAGCACCATTTTTTAAAGAGGCTATCTTTCTTCCAGTCAGCATGTTTGGTCCCTTTGTTGAAGATAAGATGGCTGAGT
>PVJA010044883.1:0-15933 GCA_004027025.1 Myocastor coypus | reverse complement strand
TTTGAGACAGGGTCTCACTATGCAGTGCAGGCTGGCCTTGAGCTCACTTTTGTAGCCCATGCTAGTCTGGAACTCACACCAATCCTCCTGCCTCAGCCTCCTGAGTGCTGGGATTACAGGCATGAGCCACCACACCCAGCAATCCTTTCTTTTTCTTTTTCTTTTTTTTTTTTTTGTCTTTTTGAGACAGGGTGTCGCTATGCAGTTGAGGCTGGTCCTGAGCTCACTTTTGTAGCCCAGGCTGGTCTCGAACTCGCACCAATCCTCCTGCCTCAGCCTCCCGAGTGCTGGGATTACAGGCGTGAGCCACCACGCCCGGCTTATTTTTCTTTGTGTGTATTTTATTACAAGGCAGAATTATTTTCAGCAGCTATATGTTTGCTTTCTAAAATTTTATGTGCTGTTTTTTAAATGACCTTATTCTTTTTTTGGTATTTGGCTTCACTGATTTTTCTCATTTGATTTCAGTGTTTGGTCCCATTTAATTTCTCATATTTTACTTGTGTAAACATGTTTGTTTTATAGCACATTGTCTTATCAAGTTCCTGTTGTGGAAATTCTTCTAGATATTTCTCTCCAATTGCTTCATCCTATGACATATGGGGTATGTGTTATATGATTATGTGCATGCATTTTGTATGTTGTGAGTTACAGAATTTAATTAGGAGTGATTAATTTCTCAGCTTGAGATTCTCCCAACATGAAGACAGAGTAAATACAATTCCATCCCGCACAGAGCTCACTTGTAGTGTTTTAGAATATCATAGGTAGTATTCTACCACCAGAACCAGGGCACTCTGAGCTCCCTTAGGACTTCCCTAGATCCGTGGGCAGTTTTAAAATTTCTTCTTTTACAGGAAAAGAAATCCCCTTATTTTATATTAATGGACGTAAACATAGGAGCCAATGACTAAATGAAAGTGACAATTGGAGGAGTCAGCAAGATAATTCAACCAACTAAAGTGCCTGCATTAGGCAAGCTTAGGCAAGCGCAGGGACAGCTGTTCAATCCTCAAAGCCACATGCCATTCCAGCCCTGCCCCCAGGACAGGCTGAGCCAGCCACATAACCCAAGTGTAGTGGTGTATGCCTATAACCCAAGTGCTGGGAGGATGAAAGCAGGAGGATCACTATGTGTGTGGTGAGACCCTTTAACAATCAAATACACTAAAATAATGATAATAATGTTAAATGTGAAAATTACACAGGAATTAACGACAATAAATTGGGCTCTGTATGAACTGATATAAAATATTTTCCAAGACATGGCATTGAATTGGAGCACAATACTCAGTACAATGTAGTTGGTGTCAAAAATACATGTATCACACATAAAAACTATAAAATGTTTTATTGGTGCATATATATGTATATGTGTATATATATATATATATATGTACATATATGCAAAGAAAAGTTATGAATGGATCCATGTCATTGTACTAATGATAACTTCCAGCAAGGAAAGGTGTAGAACTGGGGCTCAGATCTAATGATGATCTGGTGACTTCAGCTTTTGAGATTGTACCATATTTAAACATAAATTTAAACTGTACTACTTATAACTACACATTAGCATATAGTTACATATAAGTACACTTACATATAGACCATGTAACTGAATTCACAATTGCTTTTTTGCATTATATAACTTTTCAATCAACAAGTAGTAAAAAGATGCTAATCTATGAGAAGTCTAAAGCGCAATACACATAATCACATTACTGGCGACCTTTGTCCTTAGCTGCATCTGTCTTTATATAGTTAATATCTGGGTTATTGATGTTGGAACCACAACCTGGCATTATTGTGAATGTGCAAATCCAGAGCACACACAGTCCCTGGGCAAGACTAGGACATCATACCAAGTAGAAAAGTGATATATGGGCTCCTGTCGTCATCAAGACTAATGGAAGAAAGAAATGATATCAGAGCCTGTCACTATGAAAGCTGCTTTCCCTGCCCATGGAGACATGAAGTAGACTAAAGGGAAGGTCAAATAACTCTTTATGAGAAGCCCTTCTGCCTTTTCTTGTCTCTGTCACATATTACTTCCAGCCTTTGGAGATTCTTGCTACTTGATGTGGAGCACAGTTGCAGAGAAGCATGCTGGGTATTTCTATTGCCAGTAAAACACATAGCCTTCCTTTTCTTTTAGATTTTCTGGGATTTCATTTCAGACACACACAAAGAGAGAAAGAGACAGAGAGAGAAATACTCCTTCTGTTAGATATTTCTACAATCAATATAGATTGAAGAACCTTTAGATTCAAATTATTTTTAGCCACTAATAGCCCTATGGGATTGTTGTAATATTCATGGTGAAGAAGCTTAACAAAAGACATTAAGAAAAAAGAGTAGCCTAAAAAAATTAGGCATCAACTGCAAAGATGGTCTTAGAAGACCCTGCTGAAAAGAGCCTACGTTCAGGTCTTTCCAACCTGATTAATCCTGGATGTACCTTGACCATGAGGAACAAGCAATACTAAACAACATGTACATTTAAAATATACAGTGCCTTTACACTGGGGTGGGGGGGTCATGCTCTCTGTCAACACAGATCTACCCGTAGATCCAGAACCAGCCAGAAAAAAGTTCTACAGTGTCCAGCCCAAATAGACAAAACCTTGGCTCTTGGAACACCCCAGAAAAGGTGTCATCCACTTGAAGAGCATTGAGGGGCCCCAGTCAACTCAGGAGTCTCACTCACCTACTAAGACCTCATGGAGAAGCACCTCTCATTTTTAATCAATCCATCTAAACAATGAAGCAATGCATGTCAATCACAGAGTCTATGGGGAAGCCAAAACACGTGTGGACAACCGTGCCTAGTCAGTGAGGGTGAGCCCGTAACTTATAGATGGTGCAGACTAGGCAGCTTTTATTCAAAGCAAAGAAAAAGCATATTCAGAAGTTACAAAAGGAATTATCCAAAGGCTAGGATTTGGATACAATGAAGAGGAGTTATTCAAATTAGTATTAGAAATTAATTTCCCATCACTTTTTTCAAAATACATTTTCCTGCAGTACATGAACATTTGCACAAAATTTAAACACTTTGGTCAACTTTTACACACAGCAAGCCATTCATGAGACCCTGGATGAAAACTACAAAGACTCTAGGACCTTGTAGGATCAGGGAAATATGAAAGCTCTGTTTTTAAAGAGGCATTAACTTTAGAAATGTCAACTGGGTGGAGCCCTTAGCTGTTTTGGGGTTGCTTCATAATAGCACCATTGTACATTTTGTCTACTCAAAGTTTAATGAGTTTTAATATTATCCCTTCAAGCAAGGGAGTGTCTTGTATCTACAGAAACATCCCTATGAATCTGAACAGAAGTATCTTATTTGCTTTCCCCCTACTAGATAGAATCTTGGTTTAAAGGCTACAGTGAAAAACTGCCTTGTATAGAGAATTAAACCTTGAGGTTCTATCCTTTCAATGTGGCTTAGATGTTCTTAAATGCATTAAGATATCTCCCTAATGTCAGATGGTTAGGCAGTTTGGGCAGGTATAGTTAAGTAAAAACAAAGAAGGAGAATTAGGTCCAAGATTTTACTAAAAGCATGTGTCAGCATACAAATCAAAGACTAAAATTCATAGCAGTGTCGCTGCTCCCACAGCCCCTACAAATCTAACTTTATGATTTGACAAAAAAAGAAAATCAACTATCTGGAGCTAGTATCAATGAAGCACTTTTAGATGAGCATTTACCCTGCTCATGAAGCCTCCACTTTCAAAACTCCCTCATCCCCTGAAGTCACGTTGGTGGTTAAAATTTTAAGATGTAAATCCTGGGGGGCACCCAAACTTTTAGGCCACTGTGCTTAATTTTGCAGAAATTTCAGACCACTCTTAATTTTCAGTTTACTTTATCTGTGGTGACTTACTATAAGGATATTTACTTGAAAGACACCCAGGCTTGGTGTCCTAGATGAGGTTCTAAATTCAATAAACTGGGTGACTCAGGCTGAGTATCTACATCATTTTACCTCTCTGTTGTTCACCAGCATGAGGATTCCATTTGAACTCTAATTCCGTTGGTCTAAATTCTTAAAGTCGGTATTCATAGTTTACCAAAGAACCCCCAGTGCCTCTGGAGTGTGGCAGAAGTGTCCAAACCAAAATAACTTTGAACAAATTAAAAATTTAAAGTCATTGTATCAATTCTATATCTCAAATCCCATTCACATCATGCCCCAGTTACAAAAAGAAAGTTTCCTGATAGGAAATCTCCAAGAAAATATATAAAATAGAGGCGATTTTATGGAAACAAGAATGATCCTTTTCTTTTACTTGTTTGCATTTATTATACTACTTTCATAGTAGAAAAATATATTTTTATTTGAAAGAGAATAAAACCTACAGAATTTCAAAGCAAGATGATAAGAAATCAATAATGGTTGTTATATTGCATATGGTTATCTTCAAAATAGTTGGTCAGGTTATGAGATATAAACATGCAAAATTGTTCAAAACATTTTTAGAAATTAAACATGAGCTGTTCCATTCAATAAATCAATAACAATTAGTGGTACAATTACTTTAGCTAATATATATATATATATATATATATATATATATATATATATATATCCTTTCTTCTTTTTTTCTCCTTTCACTCATCCCAGTTGGTCTTTCCTTTTGAGCAGTTTCTTTCCCCTTCACAATATCTATTATGCTTTTTATATTTTGTTTATTTTGTTTATTCTTTCAGTTTCTTACACTAGAGAGACAATACTATGATTACACAGGTGGGTCTGATTAGAATAATATATTCTTTAAGTCTTAAAATGTAAATATACTTTGTATAACTTTTAGAATAATGCAATTTTATTAAGAAACAATGATTATTTGTACTATAGGTTTTTTAATGTACTTAGGGTTAGGGTCTACAAGGTCTACAGGGTCTCACTACATAGATCGGATTGTTAGCAATCCTCCTATTTTCAGCCTCTCAAGCACTAGGATTGCTGGCCCCACCCACAGGGTGTGCTGAGATGGCAACTGAGACTGGGAAGGCTAAGACAGGAGGATCACCACGGATACAAATTGCAAAGCGGGATCCTGTACCAAATAAACAAGCGAACACACAAATAATTTTTTTAAAAAACATACATGGTCACTTGCTCTGATCCTTTAACATTTATCTTGCCTATAAATACCATGTAACTATGGGGTTTCCTTATAATATGGGAGACAAAATCTGTGTCGCATTTATTCCATGCTAGTTTATGCCATGGTCCTGAGCTGACTGTAGACACTTAACTAACTAACACAGGGTGCAAATGCTCAGTTTGGAGTTGTGGGCCTCTCCCGCTGGGGCAGACCTCTTCTTCTCCCGGCCCTGGAGTCTCTGCTGCTTGGTGCCATTTTCTTTAACAATCCATGCTTTCAGCCACTTCTGGGGTGCACTTCTCCATGCTCCTCAGATCTGGTATAAGAAGAACAACGCGCCTAAGAAGAAAGGTGCAAGAGGAAAACAGCCCTAATTTATAGGCTCGTTAATGGCTTTTTGTCACCTTGTCTTCCAAAAACAACAGGGCAATAATTAGCTTGGCTTGCCCAGCCCACTGCCCCACAATAAAAGGCAATGAATGGCAATGAATGGAAAGACACAAAAATAAATTTATATGCAAGAGACCTTTAAATATTTTATTATCATTTATAATAAGAAGGTTTAGACCTTTAATTCCATAATTAATAGTCCAAGAAGCTACTTGTCTGGACAGAGGGTGTATCAACTTCAAGCCCCAGAGAGAAGGTGTCTAAGAGCAGACTAGGCAAAGCAAAGTACAAATTATAAATTCCTTTACAGGCAGCACCTACATCTAAAACTCTCTGATCTTCCTCATGAATCTTCTCCCAATAAGTTCTATTATCCCTGAGGGAGCCGCCATGACTGGCTGCCCAAAACCACATGGAGCAGTTGGTAGTCAGCCTTTAGCCCTGTTTATCTCTAGATTTGGAGCTTACTTCACAGGGCCTCTGTTCTATTCTTCAGCATGTTTGTGTTTTTATGTACACAATGCCTTTACACACACAAACATACACACACACACAGTGAGCCATTACATAAAAATCAATACTTAAAACAATTTTCTTCACTGGATCTCTGTTGTAAATGGGGAGGAAACATGCCTTCCCTGAGCTGGGTTGATATGGTCTCTAGGATATAAAGTTAAGGGGCCTCTCTGATGTCAAAGGATAATACTCATGACTAGGAATTTTAACAAGCCGCCATCTTGACACTTGTGGGTGGATCCAAAGCTAGTGTCTGCCGTTTGCCAGGAGCTTCCTTACCAGCCTCCAGATAAGTGCTTGGCTAACATTACCTGCACTCCATTGGTCTATGTTTTGTCCCACAAAATGAGGGGAATTGGGTGTTTTACAACCAAAGTAGTTACCCCCAGAGTGTAGGTCTATCTATGGTTTTCAACTCAGGTTACAAAAAGAATCATCTGGAATTTTTTTCTTAAAACAGCAGTAGCAGGACTCCACCTTGAAAGAGGTTCTGATTTAATTCATCTGAGGTAGACAAAGTGTCAAGGGATGTTTTTGAAGCTTTACAGGTGAACCTTCCTCCCCTCTCTCAGATTCTAAGATGTATATAGCTTCCTCTGAAACTTATAGCAGATAGACTGTGATCTAACAGGTCTCCAGTAGCTCCCACGTGGTGCCAAAGCTGTCTGTCTGCAGGTCATGTACTAAGTTATGACAGAACAGAAAAACGTGTCAGGAAAGAGGGCTTTGCCCAGGGCTCTTAGAACATTAGCTTCCCTTGTAAAGGTACCCTGGAGCTGGCCCAGCTCCTCACCACTTCCTCAGCCATCTGTCAAGCTGAGCAGATGCTCCCAGGGCTCAGGGATGACCTTCAGAGTTAGCTATGAAAATAAGCGATCACCCAAATGTCCAGTAAGTCCTCAGATAAACGAGGGCAACATGACTGGGAATTCTAGTGAGTGAATTAGTCAAGCAGTGAACTTTAAAAAAGTGAATCTGCCTTTGTTTCACTTTGGCTCTGTTGGCAGGGAAACTCCATGAGCAGAAGCTCACGTGACCCTGGCTTAGTCAGATGGCAAATGGGGCATGAGCGAGGAGAGGGATACTGAGGAAAATAGGCTCCAGCCATAGCATACTGCAGAACATGCCACCCAATTAAAACATCTCACCCTTAGTTGCTTTGAGATGGGGCCCTAACCAGGGCCTCCCATGGTCACCCTGCTGTCACATGTCTTCATGGTCTTAACATATCAATTGCTTCATCTCCCTTCCCTAGTCAGAAATCCCCCACATGAAGAACTCCACACTCTGTGTGACCTTTAGGACTATGTGGTATCTTTCCCACATTTCTAATTCCTGTACTGAAGATCACTGAGGCCCAGCTGGCTTCTGCATTTCCCTTCAAGCCTTCCTTGGCCCACCGGGCACCTCCTGAGTGGTCTCCACAGCTTTCACATGCCCTGTCACTACAGCTTCATCCTCTTTTCGTAAGAATTTCCTGAGTTTCCCAATCATTTCGCAAACGTTTGAGTGGCAGTCCCTGTGCCTTATCTCTTTTTTATCTTCTACACCTGGTCTGGTTCTTTGAAACTAATAGATGCTCCATAAGATTTCCCGTGGGGTTACTAAAGAATCCTCCCAGTTGGCAAACTTGAGATTCCCAGACACAAGCACTACTCTTGGGAGTTTGCACTCAAACATGCCTTCCTCTCAGTAACTTGGACTGCTCTCTCACTGAATGTGTTTGGTCATTATGCGGCACCAGACAGTCACTGCTCTGGATTCCCGAGGAGCCCTACAGCTGCAACGGCCCTCATGCCTAGGCCAACCCTCATGCTGGGATACGCATCTCATTCAACAGCCTAACCTTCAGGCCTGTGCAATTTTCATTCCCTGTAAGGAAGCCCAACGTCCTTGCAGAATCAGTTTGTTGCTCTGAAGAGAAAAGCAATAGGGTGTGGTTGGCAGAAAAGTCAAGCCCAGCCAAATAAATGTCTCCTGGAAAAACTACTTGTACAGAACAAACAGGTATGGCCACTCTGCTCGCTGGAGGTAAAGCTCTGCTTCTGCACCAGGCTACAGATATGGATGGTCAGGGAGATGGCCATTCCCTGTGTTGGATCCACAAATCTTCATTGAACACCTGTACTGGGAAAAGATTGGCTGAAAATATAACCCCAAACAATGGGAAGGGTGGATGTGCACAACAGAGTGTACCTACAGGAATATTCAGGACTTCACTAGGGGGCCTTGGGAGTGTCTTAGCTGTGGTAAGGAGAAAGGAGATAGCTGTCAACATTTCTGTCTCTGCCCCAGGGCTCTGTGCACAAAGCCCCTCCTCCTTTTTTTTTTTTTTTCTCCCCCCAGGACACTGGACCAAAAGCTGCTGCCGCAGTCACACATGACTCGCTTTAGCCAGGCCCAGTGTTGGCTTGGGGCACTAAAGGCTGCTGCGATTCCTCTCGCCCCTCCTCAGTCTCTCTTCTGTCTGTGAAGTCAGACATTTTCCGGGTCCCACTCCCCTGGCATTATATATAGGAAAAAGCGTTAAGTTTAGTCCAGATTGGGGAGGAAGACTTGGCAATTAAACTGCTAATTAAGGAAGCACCAACCTGAAGAAGCTAATTGGCACCGACCTATTTAAAATATCTAGCAGTAGCTGGGTGTGGTGGCTCACAGCCGGGTGTGGTGGCTCACGCCTGTAATCCCAGCACTTGGGAGGCTGAGGCAGGAGGATTGGTGCAAGTTCGAGACCAGCCTGGGCTACAAAAGTGAGCTTAAGGTCAGCCTCAACTGCATAGCAAGACCCTGTCTTAAAAAAAAAATAAAAAAATAAAATAAATAAAATAAAATAAAATATCTAGCAGCAGATCATGCATGAACTGAGGTACAGCCCTTTCCGGCATCAGCCAACTGGCTTCCTTTCAGGGCAGTAGCTATCAATAATTCCATGCCAAGGACCATCTGATAGGAAATCGGCCACTGGCCCCTGGAATGCCCGCATTCCCCACTGCTCTGTTTTCCCAGTTGTCAGCTCTGTTTATAAATTGTCCATTTATAGCAAATCTAGCACCTGCTAGGAACACCTCATCCTGCCAAGTGCTTTAGCACATCTCAGAAAGAGCTACTATGGATGTTTTCCGTTCCTTTTAACCTTTTCCCTACCCTGGAGTTTGAATATTTGCATAGGAATTCTGAGGGAGGACATTTTCTAGCACAGAAAAGGCCAGATAGTTTATTAAAAGTTAGTATTTTGCTCCACTATAAAAGAAAAAAAAAGAAAGAAAGAAAGAAAGAAAAAAGGAAAGAAAGAAAGAAAAGGACAAATTATCATTCCCTTGAGAGATACAATGCTGTCTTTCTGGGCAAGTCTGATTGGGAGACATTTAAAGCAACCTCTGAAAAATTCAGCAGGGTCAAATTGCTTTGGAGAGACTTAAGAGAAGCTTTCTTTTAACTGGCTTGTAGCTTTTTAGCTCTTTGTGAAGCAGGGCAGATAGCGCTGCCTACTACTTCAAAGTGTTATGTAAAATATATATAAAGATACTTTTCTAGAGTTGAAACCCAACATGTGATTTAGTTTAAGTTGGATTTAATTATTGTTGTTGATGTTTTGCCAATCATCATTTTGCACAGCTTCTAGAATTAATTCTCAAAGTTTCATTCCTATTATGCTCTATTCAGTTTGCTTGTTGTAAAATAAAATGGAATCCGCACCCCCCATATGTTACTCATGGTTTATGGGCTCATGGCTTCTGGGAGGGTCATGGAGGTCAAACCAGAGAACTTAGCAAATAACTTACTGAGGAAACCTGGGAAGAAGGTTGAGGCTTCATTTACAGATTTCCGCAGTCATCTTTCTCAAGAATAAGTTTATCCTTCTTTAAAAGCAGACAGAGAGACCCTGAATAAGGTCCTGCGGCAGAGGACACTGGGCTGGGCTGAGCTGGGCTGGGCAGGGGACATTCCTGATCTCCAAAGCAATACTCAACCAAGCAGATGGCCCTATGTTTTTAGAGAAAGAAGACTTGAGGGCTTCATATTCCTTTTTGTCTGGTTGTTTGGGTTGAGATACTTGAATAGAGCAAAACAGCATGCAAGGCTATTATTCCTCGTGGACAGGAAAGTTGACTGGTTGCTCCTGAGATCGGGAAGAGCAGAAACGATTCAAGCATTGGAATAGGGGAACAACATGAAACAAAAATCACAAATGCTTCCTGAAAGCTTTACAAATACGTTGAGCAGCTTGTTTTTCTTTGCTGGGGCCAAGATCCTTTGCATTCCAGTCTGGGATGCTCCGTAGCCTTTCGCTGCATTTCGTATAGCTAACTATAGGTGACGTCCACATCGATTATTTCTTTCCCCAACAGAATTGGGCTTAGTCAGTGACACAGTGCTCCAGTGTAAATTGTGCTTGTTTTCTTCTGAGTCACCAGAAGGCCATCTATCTGTTTTGCCAACCTGGATTCCTTCACTCATCACAGAAGTCAGACCCTATTACTCGAGTTGATCTCTGAGGTGCCCTGCTGGAGAAAGGAATGTGCAAATTAAGAGCCTACAAATCAGTTTGAAAACTCAACGATTCCTTCCCATAAATCTATGTCCTTAATATTAAAAGTCATTCAGAGGTGCTGAAAAGAAAGCAAACTGATAGCTACAGAAAACAGCCGCCCTGCTCTCCCTGAGGCACCAATTAGCAGTCGGGAGAGGTTATGCAGACCCAAATCCATATTCTGCCACCAAAAATAGCAAAGAGGAAATCTTTAAAGTCAAAGAAGGCCTAAGAATAACTGTCAGCGAAGAGCCAGAGCCACACGGACAGGAAGCGACGCTCAAGTGGCTGTTTTGTGCAGCCTTGCCCCCCTCCCCGGTAGCTCTGCACATTCATCCTGTTAAAAAGATAGCTTTTGAAGGCTTCCTTCAGCGTGGCGGTGCAGGCTTGCACAGCCGGGCTGCAGCGGCAGCTCAAGCGCTCCCTCAGCCTCGCTCCCATACCGCACTCCGCTTCAGTGTTATTTCCCCCCCGGGATCACTTCAATCTGTAGACAGCTGAACAGTGAACTCTTCATAGATCGCACTGCACAGAGCCCTCGGTAGGAAGTGGTTGGCGGAGGGAACATTCAGTGCCTATTTGGCTTTTAGAACATTTTACATTTCAACTGAATTGTCACCTCTTTTATCTTTTTAATACTCATGAAACTCAATAAAGCTCATGTGTCTCATTGGCTACAAATAGCACTAACATAGGCTTCAGTAGATCCTATAAAAGGGAGGCGAGTTAGAAGAGGTTCTTTGGAAACAGAAAGGTGGCAGGGTTCTGGAATAATCTATTGAACAACTGGGGATACCAGAAGGTGGCCAGGTTGATGGGTGGAGTGGGACAGCATGGTGTCCAAAGGATGGAAGATGAAGGTGATAAGGGAGTCCAAGGGAAGGCAGGCAGCCTTCAGGCCCTACGTGCCTTTGCCACACTTGTATGCAAAGCGACAATTCCTAAGCCCTTTTCTCTGAGTACATACAGGCAGATCCAAACCCACGCAGAGCAGTTCTCGGCCCTCATTGCCCCCTTTGCTCTTCTGACACAATGCAGCCTGCACCAGAGCACCCATGGAAGCCCAGGGAAGATGTGCACTTGAGACTGTGAGGCCCAAATGAGGAACTTTAGAAATACTGGCTTAAAAAACAAGATGCGGATGCTTCGGGTAGCATACAGGAAATCCTGTGTGAATCATAGATATTGCTGCTGGTTGGGGTTGAAGGGGTACTGTTGCCAAAACTGATTTTTCCAAATCAGCAACTGCAAAACATTTCAGAGGAGCCTTCTGTCCTTGTATTTCTTATAGTGTGTGTGTGTGTGTGTGTGTGTGTGTGTGTGTGTGTGTGTGTGTTTTACCGAGGATTGAACTCAGGACCTTGCACTTGCCAAGCAAACACTTATTCCACTGAGCTATCTCCCAACTTCTTGTGATTTTTTAAGGGAGCTTTGCCTTATATCCTGTGAATAACTTCCAAAGTGAAAACTACAATTTATATTTATTTTTCAGGATCAAAATCTGGGCCTAGACATAAGTTGCTGTACTGATAATTCAAGCTTAGCCCTTCAGTCAAAGCAAAAAAATACCTGAACTTCAGGCGGTCAAAGTCAGGATTCGTAAAGTGTCTTTGTCTCAAAGTTCTCAAATGTTTGACCAAAACAACTAATTGAGCTTGGACCCACAGAAAAAATAATAAGGCCCGCCTCGCAGACAGATTGTTTGTCACGTCCTCACCTTGTCCCCCACACCTGCAGCTCTGCTCAGGTTAGGTCTTTGAGTCTCATCATAGCTAGCAATACTGAAATTGGTAAAATCCAAAGTTTCACAGAAAATAGGGAATTAGAGAAGACAGTAAAACGGGATGCTGCATCTCTGTAATTAAAACACAATTATTATGTCCCGGATACATCATCCAGCTGCAGGGTGCTGAGAGTGGCGAATGTGGTGGGAGAGAGGCAGAAGGCATCAAGAAGTTCTATGCTTCCTGTTCCACTTTGCTATGGACCTAAAACTGCTCTTAAAAAAGTAAAGGTTATGTGCACACTACACTACACACACACACACACACACACACACACACACACACACACACACTACTTATAATGGCTTGTCTTTCAGAACAAATCAGATTTGTGGACGTGATGCCAGATCTGGCAAGGAGGAAGCCTTTCAGAAGAAGGTGGCACCCCTTTGCCTGCAGAGGCTGATGGTCCTGTGCATCCATGCCCTGCGCCCTGTACCAATTTTTGAGGTGTTAATTCTCTCCTCAGTTGTTAATGCTGCCTTTTGCCTTTGATTTCACTCTTGCATCACCTGTTTCAATTCACAGCAGAACACTTGAATAATCACCTGGACTTCTCCCTGGGCACGGCTGTGTGGAGCTCAGGAAACTCACGGGTCTTTTATTCTGATGTGGGTCGAGGATCCTACAAATGGACAGCGGCTCTCCATGTGTTTCCAAGGTCCATCTTCAGGCATCTGTGGTACAAGTCAACAATCCAGCCACTTTTTAGCCCTCTCATTTGAGTCCCGGTCATGAGATGAGGAGTTCTGCTCTTCCATGGGCTTCCTGGCACCTGACATGCTGCCTCACCACTTAGCCCAAAGCAATAACACCAGGTGACTAGGAACTGAAACCTCAAACACTGTGACTCAAACAAATCTTTCTTATAAGTTGATTATCTCTGATATCTTATTATAGTACCAGAAAGCTGACAGATACAATGAAGTTTAAGGTAGGTTTTGTGAAACACACATATTCTAAGTCAACTGTGAATCTATGGCTGATTATTTCTCACTGCTTGAGCACCAACCTTCTAAATAAAAAAGGCAGTCTTGTGTGCTGGCTTCTTATCCAGATTAATCATTTGCATGTTAGAAGTTAAAGATAAGCTCCTTCTTCATGCAATCCTCTGACAAAGACATTTTTGGAAAAGATTTAACTGATTCACTTAGTAACAGCTTCTGAGTAATCTCCATCTGCAATCTGTCTCTCTCTGTCTCTCTCTCTCTCTGTCTTTCTCTCTCTCTGTGCACACATGCATGCATTTATCTCTCTGTCTTTCTCTCTGTCTCTGTCCCTCAAGCCAAATTCCTGAAAAAAAAATTATAAAAATTAAGATTACCACTGCTGGGGCATAGTTCAGAAGTAGAATACTTGCCTGATACATGTGAGATCTGCAGCATTCCAAATAATAATAATAATAATAATAATAATAATAACAATAACAATAATATCCTTGCATTTAGCAATAATATTACCATGGTTATAGAGCCAATTTGATTGAATCCAGGATGTCACAGTCTCATGGACAAAATAACATGGAGAGATTTTAAAGCTAAGGCTGAAGATGATCCCTTAAGAAGGCTGCTCTTCAAAGACTGAGGAATTGGCCAGATCATGTCGCTAGATGGTCAGGCAGCACACCGTGTCATCCTTACAACAAAAACAGCAGCGCTTAGAATGCATATATTGCTAGCAAGCCATATAATTTAATCAAACGTCTAATGAATCCAACAGTCATACCTTACTTCTGTCAAGCTATGAATTTCTAGGTCATGCTGTGAACTGCTACTGTTTCCCAACCTGCCCGACGACATCACTAATGCTATTTCCAGTTATCTACTCTGGAAGAATTCTTACAAATGAAACTGTACAAAAATGCCGGTGGCCATAATATTTGCTTTTATTTTTGAGAAGTTAGAAAGAACTTAATCACTCCTTGTTGGGGAAATGGATTTAAGTAATGTAAGTTAATGTGACTATAGAAAAATATTATAGAACAAATGAGATTAATGAATTAGATGCACACATTTCAGAATGGATAGATCTCAAAATATGTCACTATTGGGCTAGGGAGATAGCTCCGTAGCACAAGTGCCTGCCTGACAAGTGCAAGGTCATGAGTTTGAACCCTGGTCCCACCAAAAAAAAAAGTCACTATTTTTTAAAAAACACCTGAAAAAAAGACTCTTTTTAGTATGTTAATATTTAATCAAAAAATACAAAATAATGTTTCACATATAAGTGATGAATGTATGAAAATATACATAAAAATGATGAACCTCAACTTCACAAATGGTTATCTTTGGGGAAGAATAGAAAGATAAAAGAGGGTGAGCATAGCTCTACTCCACCCATAATTTTTAAAATTCTTACATAGTTAAAAAATTCTCCATAATAGTTAAAACAGCATTGTATTTGCATAAAGATGGACATAGAATCTAATAGAACAACATAAGGAGTCCAAAACTAAACCCTTCCAAGTATAGTCAAATGATTTTCAAAAAGAATACCAAGACTATTAAATCAGAAAAACAATAGCTTTTCAACAAATAATGTTAGAAAAACTGTGCACCCCTATGTGAAAGACTGAAGGGGACAAGCTGGATGTCTATAATCCTAGCATTCTTGGAGGTTGAGATCACAGTAGGATCACAAGTTTGAGCCTGCCCTGCCTGGTCAATTCAAACTCTCAAAAAAATATTTAAAGGGGTGGGAAATGTAGTTCAATGTGAAGATCCTGGGTTAAATTTCTAGCACCACAGATAGAAGGAAGGGAGGACAAAAGGAAGGAAGGAAGGAAGGAAGGAAGGAGTTAGACTTATATCTTGCTGTCAAGTAGAATGGAAAGGATAGGGGCTAAAGTCTTACCTATTTTCCTATAGTCTAAAACAGTACTTCTCATATTTAATGGATATAGATTTCTGGAAATATCTTCAGCATGCAGATTCTGATTCAGCTGGCCCAGGAAGGGCCTGAGATGCTCAGAATCTACCCAGCGAATGTGGATGTCACTGGTCGCTCATGCAAGGACTCAATACAATAGTCCAGGTCCAGCCTGGAAAATCAGCTGTCATCAGAAAATCTTCTTAAAATTAGGTTCCTAGATGATAGAAGGCTGAAACCAGCCCTAGTTTCTCTTCAGTGCAAAATTTCATCACCTTCTAATTTATTTGATAAAGGCTATTGAAAGGCAAAATTAAAATTAAACTGTAATCTTTGAAAATATTTCACAAAGATTGTACCTCTTTTAAAATCTTAATAGAAAACTTCAGATTCAGCTATCAAAATCTACAATAAATGCATAGCTTGAAATACATTAACTCCTCTTCCCTGAATGAATTTTAGAATGGTAATCGCCCCTGCGGAGATTTCTATCAATGACAAGTTTCTTCACTTAATTATATAGTCCTGGGGCTGGCGGGATGGCTCAGTGGTCTAAAGCACTAGCTTGAGGAAGCTTGGGCAGCTTCAGGGACCGCAGTTCAATCCCCGGCACCACATGCTGCGCCAGCCCTGCCCTTGGGGTGGGCTGAGCCGGCCATAAAAATGAGTGAATAAACAAACAAAGGTTCTGAAACAAGAATAAAAATAATAAATAAAATAAAAA